>PVIH01007327.1:0-34607 GCA_004025045.1 Sigmodon hispidus
CACACCCCTCTCCTGACTACACTGGTGGAGGTGGACACACCCCTCTCCTGACTACACTGGTGGAGGTGGACACACCCCTCTCCTGACTACACTGGTGGAGGTGGGCACACCCCTCTCCTGACTACACTGGTGGAGGTGGGCACACCCCTCTCCTGACTACACTGGTGGAGGTGGGCACACCCCTCTCCTGACCATGGTGTTCTCCAGTACTCCTTGCTTTGTTTGAACGTAGGCTTCTCATGGAAGAACTGGTGAATTTCATCGAAAGAGTGCCAAAGGCCCAGTCTGCCTCCTTGTGGAAGAATAAGGATATACAGCGGTAAGAACAGCCCTCCTTGTTGGCTACAGAGCTTCATGAGCCTCTTTGGGTCTTAATTTATGCTTCAGCACAGACCTTTTTAGGGTGGAAGGTGAAAGAGCTTTATTTAATTCACAGAGTCAGGCCCAGCTGGGCTGTGGGAGCTTTGGCAGCAGCACATGGCTCTACCAAGGAGGTCTGGGTCCCATGATCCAGGTCATTTAGGTCTCTTAAGAGAGCTTCACTATAGTGCTGTTAACACTCAGAAAGTAAAAGACTAGGGATGGCAAGATGGCTCAGTGAGTAAAGGGGCTTGCCACCAATTCCGAAGACCTGGGTTTGATCCTGAGACCCTTGTGGTCGAAGGAGAGAACCAAACCTCACAGGTTGGCCTCTGACTTCCACACACACGTCTTGTCACATCCGTGCCCATGGCCATACATCATACATATATATACACACAACAAATAAATAATTTTTTAGAGTAACAAAATAATGATTGCTGCCTAAGGAAGCTGAGGTGGACATTTCTCAGAAATGTCAGGTAACTGGACAAAGAGACTTTCTTACATAAAGTCTCCGGGCTGGGGTGACAGCTCAGTAGGTGAAGTATTTTCTGAGGATCAAAGTTGAGATTTTTAAGGATGGAGGTTATTGGGATCTGGTCCTGTGTGCTCAAGGCAGACTGTGGCACACGTCTCTTCTGTGTTTCTTGAATGTGCACTGCATTTTTAACCTATGAGTCGCTTTTTCTGCCAGACATTGTTCTAAATGTGTTACCAAGGAATGAGCCAATTAGATGAGATGAGTAGCAGCATTATTACCAGTTTACAGGAAAGTTGTGCCACACAAAGCGTAACTTCCCCCAAAGTTACCCAGCTACTGAGTGATAGATAGGTTCTGATTTTTTAAATGACCAAAGCTAGAGTCCACACTCCCACCTTTCTGCTGAGTCACCCTTTGGGGACATGCCCTGCTGTCCCCCTTGTGTGGTGGAAAGGGAAGTAAGTGTTCTGTGCTCTTTCTCCTTCCTATCTTGCATGAATCTTCTGGAAGTCTCCTTGGTTGGTACAATAGTGTGCAGGTGTCTCCACATCATCTGCATATGTCCCTTGTCTCTGTTTAAATGGCCTCCTTGATCTGACTGCTCCCACACACTGATACATGGACCCTTCCCCTCCTTGTGTTTTATTTAAAGTCTCAGTTCCCTTTTTTCTCAGCCCTTACTGTGCCACAGTCTGCCTTGAGCACACTGGACAACATGGACCCCAGATCCCAATAACCCCCTCCTTAGAAATCTTAGGACTGTGTTTTCTTTCCCTGTAGTAGACGACTTATGCCTTGGCTTTTTTCTTGTTAAGTTTATGTCCTTATGTACTTAGCTGCAAATCCTTTGGCACATCAGAAGTAGTTATCAAAGGTCAGTGTCTCTGATTTCCTGGGCCTGGCCCAACTCTTGAGAGTCTTAATTTGCCCCCTCTGTGACCTTGGTCTAAGTCCCTTTTGTCCCTCCTAGCCACCCCTTCTTTGTAAAACTAAACAAAATAACTCACTGCTAGAGAAACCAGCTTCTGTTCAACTAACCAAACAAACCACCTGGTGAGCAAAAAGTAGAAAAGGAAAAGGCACCTTGGAAGAGGAGTAGAGAAGTAGTACACTCCGGGAGAAGAGGGATGTGCATTCTGGCCCTGATGGGATCTTACCATTTTGGCTTTGGAGCGCATGAAGGACCTTAGTTACTGGTAGCAAAGGGAGAGTCTCATTATTGAAAAGAATATGCTGAAGTGATAAAGCAAAATCCCAGCTTTATCCTTTTCCTATCATGGATTAGCTCAGCATAAATATGAGAACAGGCATTAAAGCTGGAGCACTGAGGCTCCAGTGATGGCCCATGAAGAAAACCTTCCTGCAAACCGAGTTCCTACCTCAGCACCTTCCGTAAACCGTAGAGCCAGACACTGGGTGTGCATCTGTGACCTGGTGTTGGGGGAGGAGTAGACAGACACAAGCAGATTGCAGGCTCCAGGTTCCATGAGATTCTGTCCCAAAAATAAGGTAGAAAATAATAGAGGACATTTGGTATCAATCTGTGGTTTCTACCCACTCATGGACGGACGAGAACATCTGTGTGTGTGTCAGTGGGGGTGTGGGGTGCTGTTATATCTCAGAAAAAAAAAATCTTTTATAAAAGGAAGTAGACTCTTTAAAAAGGCTCTTTATTCTTTAATTGATATCAGAAAGCAGAGCTCTACAGTTTAAATGTGGGCCAGGTATTGGAAATGCTTCATTTGGTCAGCTGAAGAATTGGGTGCTGAAGGAGGCCTGCTACCCTTAGGTTCCTCTGATACCTAGTGTTCTAAGAGACTGAGGCATGCTGCATTGAGAACACTGGCCTAGTTTTTCCAATGTTTCTCCAGACGATGCCGTCCATGACTTCTCTAAAATAGAGATGTGAGATAGGGCCTGGACTGGTTGTCACACTCCTATATTGAAACAGCTGGGGCACACTGAATGTGTCTTGGCTGTTTAGGAATGTGAGCTGCCAAATCTACCCTTTTTTCTTTCCTTTTTTTTTTTTAAGCTCAAATCTGGCTCCTTTAAAAGAGATTCTTTCTTTTTTTTTTTTTTTTTTTTTTTTTTTTTTTTTTTTTCCTTTTTTAAATGTTGGCTTAACACATTAAAATAAAATCCTGTGCGATTCAAGCAAATCACTGGGTGTCAGATTTGAAACTTGAGCCACCTAATTTTACTTTAAACTACATAGGGATTCTCCAAATAGATCTTGGTTGAATGCCTGGAATTAATGCATCTAAGTAGCTTGAGTTAGTAATAAGTCCATCCAGTAAAGAAAACAATAAATTAAAAATTCTCAAGCTCATTGGTCAAAAAAAAAAATCTGACAAATCATTTGGAGTTGGTTTGGATTAGCATTTGATTTATTACTAGGATATATATTCAAAAATCCTATTACTCTTGCTTTTTGACAGCTGTGTGACTTCTTGCCTCAGTTGACATGTCCCTGAGATTTATGTAGAAGACGTTAGCCATCCTTTTTCCTAATTTTGACACTAGAGTTTACTCTTCCTGAAAAAGAGAGATAGTTTTCAAAGGAAAAAACCACACACAGTAGAATTTTTTCACATAAACCTTAAAATTTAGATTTTTAATGAACAATTTTAAATCAAAATATTCCACCTAAGAAACTATTCTGGTGTCTGGTATCTTTAATATAAATGTTTAATAAGACTGGAATCCATAGTCATAAGTAAGAACAATCGTCATAAGGAATTGCTAGATGTGGTAGGGCACACCTATAATTCTAGCACCTGGGAGATAGGGAACAGAGGCAGGAAAAAAAAAGTTCAAGGGCGGGGCTGGAGAGATGGCTCAGCGATTAAGAGCACCGTCTGCTCTTCCAGAGGACCCGGGTTCGATTCCCAGCACCCACATGGCAGCTGACGGCTGTCTGTGGTTCCAGTTCCAGGCAAACACCAAGGCAAATAAATAAATAAATAAAGTTTAAAAAAAAAAAAGTTTAAAAAAGTTCAAGGGCAAGCTGGGATACTAATGAAATTCTGCATTTTTTTTTTTTTAAAGACATGCTAAAAATCCTAAGATTAAGATTCCTTAATAAACATTAAGGAAACAAGAACATAAGAGGAAGGTTCACCTTGCCATAGGCCTTGATGTGCATATTAAAGGTGTTATCTTTATTCGCTGAGGAATTTATCAGGACTAACTATGTAATAGGAAGAAATTTGAAAAGTCTGGGCTTGGAGGTCACACAGGCTAGACTTTGAATTTCAGCTGTTTCTTTTTTATTTAAGATTTATTTATTATGTATACAGTGTTCTGTCAGCTTACATGCCTGCACACCAGAAGAGGGCACTACATCTCATTATAGATGGTTGTGAGCCACCATGTGGTTGCTGGGAATTGAACTCAGGACCTCTGGAAGAACAGTCAGTGGTCTTAACCTCTGAGCCATCTCTCCAGCCCCAAATTTCAACTGTTTTTTGGTAGCTTGGTATTCTTTTTTTTTTCTAGCTTCTATTTCCTCATTTATTAAATTAAGATGAGCATTAACCACTTTGCAGGGTATCAAGTGGATCAAATGAGTACCCGGTGGGTTCTTAAGATAGTTCTGATCTTCTTGAGCAAAACGTTTGGTGGTGTGGTTTGCATGAGAAATGTCCCCCATAGGTTCATGTCCCCAGTTGGTGGTGCTGTTTGAGTGATTATGGAACCTTTAGGAGGACAGCATTCCTGGAGGAAGTACATCACTGCAGTACAGATCTTTAGAGGGTGCAGTCTTGCTGTACACCTCTGGAGTCAGGCTTTGAGGGTCTCTAGCCTCTCCCTACTTCCTTCTGGCTTGGTCTCTGCTTCCTACTTCTGCTGCTGTACCACCCTCACCATTACAAACTAACCTCTAACCCTCAGAAACCAACCATAAAGCCAAAATACACTTTTTCTTCCTTATGCTGCTTTTGGTTGT
Source organism: Sigmodon hispidus (assembly GCA_004025045.1). Classification (NCBI taxonomy): domain Eukaryota; kingdom Metazoa; phylum Chordata; class Mammalia; order Rodentia; family Cricetidae; genus Sigmodon; species Sigmodon hispidus. Next base: position 4,797 of record PVIH01007327.1, read on the forward strand.
AGTCTTTTATCACAGTGACAGAAAAGTGGCTGATCCAGAGATGTGATCATGTGAGATGACAGAGCACACCTACCTTCCATGCCTAATTCATCTCAGGCCCCACCTTTCTTGTTGAGAGCAAGTGAACAAAGGCAAATTTCTAAGCCCACATTTGCCTCTGTTTTAACATTGTCAGCCCCAATTTTTGAGGCTTGCGACCTTTAATGTAAAATACATAGAATTGAATTGAATTATCTCTAAGAACACATACATGACAGTTTTAGAAGATTCCCATGGGAAGGACTCTTTGGGTCTTCACTGAATAGCTGTACCTTGATGCAGTCACAGACTAAGAGGCTTAAGATCCCAGACCCTTTGTTTATTTTAAGTCAGTAAGTTAGCCTTCAAGGGACCAGTTTTTGGCATCCCAACTCCAAGGATGTTGATAGGAAAAATACCTTTCTATTATTGCCCACTGAGACTCAGAGTGTGGTTCATCTGTCCATGAGTCTGTCCTGGTCATCACGTCTACTTAAAAAGCCAAGCATGCAGGAAAGTTTGTTTTGTTTTCAGTGACTAGAGTGAGACCAGGATCATCCAAACACCCTCTCAAATAGTGTGTACCATGATGCTTTCCTGGCCATGGTAATTGCCTTTGTTTTTTCTAGAGACAACTGGATCTGAAACAAAAATCAGGGATTATAATGTTCCCAGTTAGTATTGACAAATGTCTGGTTTTGAGGCTTCACTTTTGATAAGCTCAGCATAGAGCATCCAGCCTACCTCCAACCCATCCCTGCAGCACAGATGTCACATGGTCACTATTGAAGGTAAACACATTTTCTGCGTCTTGTATTCTGTCCATTTGTTGGACAGACACTAAGAACCCAATCAGTGTGTTCATCATCTGCCTTTAAGTGGTCCCTATAATCCTAAAGGCCTTAACTTTTTAACAAACCCTCATGGTCTTAGGGTGCTGGTGCTGCTGGATAAGATTCAGGAAGGGGAAGTAGAACTCTGGCTCGATGTCAGCGGCCCAGGAAAGAAGTTTATTAGGCACTCAAGTACGATAAGAAATGATGAAATCTCTTAGAAAGTACTTATAAAAAATTTAGACTATGAAAATTTGACTTTGATAAATTAGAAAGCCAGAAGCAGAACCAGTTCCCTCTGGGTTTCCTTATCCTACTTATCCTAAATCAGCTAATAATCCTAATGGCTTTAAGTGGATCTGTAAGTGCCCTGCTGTAAGTGTGACCTCACATACACATAGGAGTTTTAGGGAAAGCTGGTCTAACAGGATGTTAGGAGATGGGTGTGTATTACAGAATGACCCAATGTGAGGAGAAGGTAAAGAAAGTGCTGGCAAGAGTGGGTGTAGATGGAGAGTCAGCTTGGTGAGTAACTACCATGTACCTGGCATCATGATACATCTGTGGAAATGTTCTTCCAATCTTTTTTTTTTTTTTTTTTTTTTTTTTTTTTAAACTTTATTTATTTATTTATTTGCCTTGGTGTTTTGCCTGGAACTGGAACTACAGACAGTTGTTAGCTGCCATGTGGGTGCTGGGAATCGAACCCGGGTCCTCTGGAAGAGCAGACGGTGCTCTTAACCGCTGAGCCATCTCTCCAGCCCCGTTCTTCCAATCTTAAGACATATAACCCCTGTATTTGAGCATACAGCCAAGGTGTAAAACTTTGTAGGCGGGATTGGTTCAAAAGTAGCAAGAAACCATTCTGGAGCAAGTGATGAGATAAACAAAAATAACTGGCTTGGTGAAAGTCAGCCAGTGTACATCAAGAAAAAGGCAAAAGCTCTAAGCCTTAGCACTAAACTAAAGAGTAATGAAGTTCCTTTGAAAAAGCTAACAATGCATTTACTGGCCCCTAACTTAAGACTTTTGTCTAGCATATAAAAAAAAAAAAAATCTCTAGATCATTTTTGAGACTAAAGTTGTCAAATTTTTTTTCTGTTTCTTTTCCCTTTTTTGTATTTTTTTGTATTTTTTTTTCTTTATTTATTTTGTATTTATCAAAGTTGTCAAATTTTTATGAAAAGAGAACTTCTATAAATATTTCCAAGTAGAGAAATTACAGGTACTTTCAGATCTATAAGACATAAACAGGGGCTGGAGAGATGGCTCAGTGGTTAAGAGCACCGTCTGCTCTTCCAGAGGACCCGGGTTAGATTCCCAGCACCCACATGGCAGCTAACAACTGTTTGTAGTTCCAGTTCCAGGCAAACACCAAGGCAAATAAATAAATAAATAAATAAATAAATAAATAATAAAGTTTTAAAAAAAAAAAGACATAAACAGTATGTAAAGTACTAAAATAAGCTATGCAAAGAATTTAGAATTTGTTGTGTATGTCTATGTAAATGTGCATAAACACACACACACATATCTATATATGTACTAACTATATAATATATATATATTACTGTGTACAGTTAGTCCTGTGTATCTTAAAGTTTGTACTCATGAATTCAACCAACCACTGATGGTAACTATTCTGGAAATTATCACTTCTGTACTGAACATTATTCCCTGAACAGTAAAGTTATTTATAGTGTATTTACATTTTACTATGACCATATATTATGTATGATCAGTAACCTAGAGATGACCTAAAGTGTAGTAGACCTGTCCAACATAGTAGCACACATTGCTGAGACAGGAGAATTGCTTTATTGAGCCCTGAAGTTCGGGCCTACTATCAATTACATGGCACGACATAATCTCTGATTTTTTTTAAGGAATGATATATTAAAATATATTAAGTAATATGTTAAAATATATTTAAGGTATATTGGAGAATTTGCACATGGCTGTACAAGCACTTTGGGACTTGAGCATCCACAGATTTTGATATGTGCCACAGATTCCTAAAACCAGTCCCCTAGAGAGCCTGAGGAACAACTTTATATTTCTTAAGAAAATAGACTTGGGTCTGGAAAGATGGCTCAGAGGTTAAGAGCACTGTTACTACTTCTAGAGGTCCTGAGTTCAATTTTCACATGGCTCACAACCATCTGTAATGAAATCTGGTACCCTCTTCTGGCATACGGGCAGACATGCAGGCAGAATACTATATAGATTTAAAAAGAAAAGACAATAGATTTGGTCAGCGGTGGTGGCAAACACCCAGAACTCAGGAGGCAGAGACAGGCAGATATCTGAGTTCGAGGCCAGTCTGGTCTACACAAAGAAACCCTGTCTTGGCAGGAGGGGATAAGAAAAGAAAAAAATTAACATATGCACTATATGTCATTCATTTGCTGTTGTTTATAAAGAAGATTTTTTTCCCCTCAATTTAGAGATGTAGAGAAGAATGGAGGTTAAGGAAATCCTTAATGTTTCAACTAAAAGAAAACAGAAAGTAGTCTGTTCCTAATTGTTCTGTACAATTGGGATTTATTAAAAATTACTTTGAGGAAGCCTTTGAAAAAGCCAAACATACTTGGGTATTACAATGCTGCCTCTATAGTAGAACACAAACCCAACACTTTGTATGCTTTGGGAATGGATTCTCACTGCATTCCTCGGGCACGTCTTGAACTTGAGGACTCAATAGTTCTACCTTAGCTCAGGGATAAGTGGTGACCTTGGGTCACCAGGTTTGTCTGGAAGTTAGTCTGGCTTTTCATCCTGTGACAGTATCGCTTCCTCAGAGCAGCAGTTCCTGAGCTTCCGGAAGTAGAAAAGCTATAACTGTTCACAGCCTTGTCCAAGTTGCTTCTTGACCACTTGCCTGCTCCCTGATAATGAGGCCAGACATCTTCCCAGAGCATGTAAGAGAGTAGCTGGCACAGATACTATCGTGACACCTAAAAGTGGGACAGTGGTCTAGGTTTGGAGTAGCAATGCATTACTCATCTGAAATGTGAAAGACAGAGGGGATGAGGTGGGTCTCCAGCAGTGGGAAACCCTTGACTTTTCACCTGAGTATGGGGAAGGAACCGTTAGAGTGTAGATGAGCGTGGAGGTGTGAGAGTAGAATTTGTACTCTTCAGGGTGTGCTGCTGAGAGCAGAGCCTAATGCATGCATTCACTTCACTAGAAGCGCTTTGACCTCGATTGGACAGTCAAGCTTTCAGATTATTCCTCATACTTTTTGGAGCAAGAGTGTTTACTCATCCAAGAGATGTTTTTGGTGGTGCTATTAATGGCCACATTTATCTTTTGTGAACAGGAAAGAGAATATGAGATGTTAGGTAGAAATGCCTGGTCTCGGGTACAGCTCAGAGGCAGAGCATAATCTATAATGTGCAAGGGCCTGGGTTCATCTCCAGCACTGTGGAAAGGAAACAACAGACCATAGATACAGTTCAAGTAGAAATGATCTGTGCTAGAGAATATCTAAGAGGCTAGAGAGACAGCTCAGTGGTTAAGAGGACCTGCTGCTCTTGCAGACGACCTACATTTGGTTCCCAGCCTCTATATTTGTTTCAAGGTAGGGTTTCCCTGTGTAGCTCTGGCTGTCCAGGAACTTGCTCTGTCACCAGGCTGGCCTGGAACTCACAAAGATACACCTGCCTCTGCCTCTCAAGTGCTGAGATAAAGGCACATGCCTCCACTGCCTGACTGCAATAAGTCATTTTTAAAGTATATATGTTAAACCTTGAAACACCATTAGTAAAATAACTAAAAAAATGGTAGAAATGTGGGGCTGGAGAGATGGCTCAGAGGTTAAGAGCACTGACTGTTCTTCCAGAGGACCTGAGTTCAATTCCCAGCAAAACCACATGGTGGCTCACAACCATCTATAATGACATCTGGTACCCTCTTCTGTATACTGTATGCATAATAAATAAATCTTTAAAAAAAAATGATAGAAATGTTAAATTTTAAAGCTACACCAGAAAACAGTACAAAGAAAGTAGTAAAGGAAGGATAGAGGGACAAAAAAGAATTGGGACAGACAGCCAAATTTAAGGTGGAAGATATAGTCCAAATTTAAGGTGGAAGATATAGTCCAACTCTATCAGTAATAAAAAATGTGAGTGGACTGGACAGTCCAGTTAGACTTCAGGGATTATCAGCCTTGGTTAAAAAAAAAAATGTAACTATCGAGGTAGTAGCAGTATACACTTTTAAACCCAGCACTCAGGAGGCAGAGGAAGGCAGGTTTCTGTGTGGTCAAGGCCAGCCTGGTCTACAGAGTAAGTTTCAGAACAGTGAGAGCAGTTATGCAGAGAAACCTCCGTGTTTTAACAACAATAACCAAATGGAAAGAAAAGAAGCTATATGCTGGATAAATAAAATGGAAATAAAACATAATAGAAAATAGAAAAAATTTAACAAGATCAAAAGGTTTAAAATGGATGTAGCTGCTGTAGTGCCTGTGTGGAAGTCAGCCCCTCTCTTCTGCCCCTACACTGCATCCATCTCACAGATGCTCACCACTGCATCCAGATTTTTACCTAGTTTTCAGGGATTGAGCTCAGGTCATCAAGCTTATTCAGCAAGTGTTATTACTCACTGAGTCTACACACACACACACACACACACACACACACACACACACACACACACACACACAGTTTTAATCAATAAAATTGACAATCTTTTCCTGGATTGACAGAAAAAAGAGAGAAGATTCAAAATATTGGAATCAGAAAGGGGACAGTAATACTAAAATCATATAAATAAGAGAATCCATGAACAGTCCTATGCCAATAAACTGACCAACTTAAGTAAAGTGGTCATATTATTAAAAATATCTATTAACTGATGACCTAGTGATTGACATTGTGATGTGTTTGCAGGCTGCTGCCTTCTCCTCTCAAGGATGCAGTGGAAGTATCAACCTGGAGAAGATGCTACACAATGCAGGAGGTGAACTCTGCCCTGAGTAAAATCCAGCTGGTGGGATATTCTCAAAAAATTGTGAGTGTTGATATCTTTGTGTTTTCATGAGTGCTAACGCAGTGTTGAGTCCCTGGGGGCTCGTGTAGCTCTCTTTTCAAGTTGCCCTGTCACCTTTGTGCTAGTTCTGAGAAAAAAGAATGCAGGTAGATTTTTCTCCACCCTTCTTCTTCTTAGTGGTACTCATTCATCACCCATTTCCTGACAGCGGCTGTAACTGGGTTAGCCAGCGGGTGATGTGTCTGGAGATCTGCCCCATCCTGTTACCTGAGAAACCAGATACCACTTTACCTGTGTTAGACATAGGCAATAGGAAACAGATGTTCTTTACCAAGGGTGACTTGAGAGTTGACCTAAGTGATAAGGATCCCTGCGGTGGTGTTGTCGCCTTGCAGCTGGAGGCACTCAGAACTGGAACCTAACCTAAAGTGGAAAAGGAAAGTAGCCTTTGACTCGGTTCTGCTGGATGACTGGTCACCCTGTGTAGCTGGTGACAAAGCATGAGCCGAGGCTGAGATGGCAGCGACTACAGGATAGCTGACTGTCCTCTGCACGGACTATGTTATTTCCTTTTGTCTTCAGTTTGCTTTAAAATAGTCGTTTCTGTTGCTCTTTCCTTTAAACTGACTGGCTGGCTCACAGCTGGCATGCTCTCTCTGTGATTCTTTTTAGGAGCTCTTTGGTGCTGTTCAGGTGACCCCTCTGAGCTCTGGCTATGCCCTAGGAAGCTCCAACTGGATTATCCAGTCCCATTATGAGAAGGTGTCTTATGTCTCCGGGTCCTCCTTGCTTACCACACACCCTCAGGTAAAGTAACTTCTTCACCTGCCTGTGCTTATTTAACTCAAATTCAGAATCTCTCTCGTGTACTATGAGCAGATTTTAAACCTTCATAATCTCTGTTTCTTAGATACTGTGGACGAGTGAGACTGTTTACGTTCTTACATTCAAGGAGGAATGAATTCTGTGCTTGAGGCCACTTCAGGGTTGATGATTTCTGGTCCTTTCATGAACGTGCCTGGCCTGATGTAGGATACAGAGTTTTTTGATTCTCTCAGCACACACTTGTGATATACTGTTGTTTGTACTCTTAAAAAAAAAAAAAACAAAGCTGAGGATCAGAGGACAGAGCCAGCCACACACCTGTAATCCTAGCACTCAGGATTATACATCTTTAATCCCAGCACTAGGAGGCTAAGACAGGAAGTGTCTGGGAAGAGAAAGGAATATAAGACAAGAGGGGATAGGAGCTCAGCCCTTGCTTCCTTCCCTTTTGGCTGAGGACTCAAAGGCATTCAGTGTGAGGATTCGTGGAGACAGGATCTTCCCACTTTGGCCTGAGGATTCAGTAGTGGTGAGAAGTTTCTCTAGTGGCTTGTCCTCTGTCTCTGATCTTTCAGCTTTACCCCAATATCTGGCTCCAGGCTTTTATTATAAGACCAATTAAGATTCATGCACAAAGCAGGTATCAGACACCAATCTCCGTGTCAGGATTGAGTGACCACCAGGCAAAGTCTCTGCTTGTACATCTTGTCTTCAGTTGATAGTGACTAAGACACAGGTGAATAAAGTAATGAGCTGTGTCAGTTTAGACTGGGGTCGGAGTCATGCGAACAGCATAACAGGTTTATTTCTAGAGGAGTGGAGATAGTCTAGACTAGGTGGTCCATCTGCAGCCAAGATTAAAGAGCCGTGTGACGCTGAAACAAAGCCTCAGGGATGACTGATGAAGAGCCCCTAGAGCAGAGCAGGCAAAGCCCGTGTGACTGCAGTATACCATAGAGCCAGGAAAGGAGCAAGGCCAGGTCACACACCATGAAGAGTTCTGCTTAGTTTTTTTGTTTTGTTTTGTTTTATGATGTAATTGTGGTGTGTTATGTGTGTAGTGTCAGTACGTGCATGTGTGTACACATACCTAAGGAAAAGGTCATGGCTAGGCATCTTTTTTTGATCATCTTAACCTTGATTTCATGAGGATCTCTCCCTGAATTTGAAGTTCACCACTTCTGCTAGATTGGCTAGCCCATGAACTTCATGGGTCCACCTGTCTCTACCCCCAACTCAGATAGGATAGAGGCATCTGCTGTCAGATGCAGCTTTTTAAGTGGGTGCCCAGGACCTTATGCTGCAGGCACTTTACCCACTGAGCCACTTCCAAGCCCAGCCTATGTTATGCTTTATTTTATTGAAACAAGGTCTTACTGTGTAGCCCTGTCTGGCCTGGAACTCACTGTCTAGACCAGGCTGGCTTCCAGCTGACAGAGATTGACCTTCCTCTGCCTCGCAAGTGCTAGGCTTAAGGGCTTACACCACCCCTTCCCATTGTATTTCAGTGTGGAGGGAAAGATATAGTCATACTTTACAGTTATATTTGGCAATAAGTAACACATAAACATTGTTATGAGTATAATATTTGGGTATCTGTAGAGAACTTACTATATATTGCACAATCCCTGGTTCTTTTGTGTAGTCAAGATTAGATAGTCAGTTGCTGAACACATAGATAACTTGTGGGTGTCCCTGTCACATTTTATCTATGAAATTGGTTACTTTATGAACGTAACCTTACAGTATCATCATCATCATAGTAAAACAGAAGTCAAGGCTTAGACCTGGAGCCCGGGCCCTTCTGCTTCCTTGTAGTTCTGCCCTTTGACAGTTGTTTGGTTTATAGCACAACCACCTCCTTCTGTTGCATATTTGTTTTCCCTGGGTACATAGAGAATTATCATCCATCCCTATGCTCTGCTCCGTTACGGGATTAGTGCTTGTCACAGTTCTGACAGAAAGTTCCCATGGTTTAGAAATACTTGCTGTATTTGTCACAGATAGATGTTCAATTCAAACATGATGTTTGTGTATACATGCATACATACACTTTACAGAATGACTAACAAGCTAATTAGCATACCCCATTTCCAAATAGGAAAAAAATAATTCTTTGTTCTGTTTGAAACACTAGGTACTACTGCCAGTCTTCAGTGTTTATTCATGTTTTCTGTCATGGTGGAGACAGGCTCTCATGTGACCCAAGCTGACCTCAAACATGCTGTATAGCTAGGGATGACCTTGAACTCTGTCCTCCTGCCTCTGCCTCCAAGTGCTGTTGTTACAGGTGTACCACTACCCCTAACTCAGACCTTCTTTTACAACCAGGTTTTATCTCAAGGTCTAGAGGAGACAAGTTCCTGTGTTTTTCTGTAGCTAGCGAATTCTGGGCCCTTCCCGCTTATTGAGATCAGAATCCCATCATTGCCGTCATACTCTGCCTCATTGAATCAAGTTTTTTTTATTGGCAGCTTCTCTCATTCTTGATGTATTCTGCCCTAAAAGACAGGAGAATGACTTGGCTGCCAACTGCTCTGATTTGTCCTGCTTAGATCAAAACCTTTACAGTACTGTTGATGTAATTTCCAGTAAATTGTCTTTACATGAGCCATAAATTTAAAGGGAAAATAAGGTCTTGAGTATAATGAGCAACATAGCAAAATAATTGGTTTTAATTTCTAGTTAACAACTTGTACTATAGGTAGCAAAGAAAAAAATAGATTTTTTCATTACCAATATTGTTGGTTTTGTTTTGAATAAGTGCAAATAAAGAAATTTTAGCTTGAAAAAAGCATGATAGTCTCCTGTAGATGTCAAGAAACTGTACCAGGGCTGTATGTGACTCACCACTTTTTCTAGGGGAAAAAATTAATTAACTAACTAAACCAGACTTTATTGGATTACAGCCACACCTGATTTTTTTGTGGATTGATTATAGTTTGGCAGATGCTATGATGGTAGGTTTAAAGTTAGACTTAACAGAAAGTCAGCTGTCCTCTAGTCTGCCCTTACGAGCAGAGAAACAGCATGAGCTGCTGCAGTGAACTGTAAATGCAAGGGTGCCAGGCTTCTGCCTAAAATGGAAGCAGCAGGAGTAGAGAGATGGCTTTAAGAAAGCATAGGTTGAGCTGGGCAGTGGGGCACATGCCTTTAATCCCAGCAATTGGGAGGCAGAGGCAGGCGAATCTCTGTGAGTTTGAGGCCAGCCTGGTCTACAGAGCAAGTTCCAGGACAGCCAAAACTACACAGACACACACGTCTCAAAAGAAAAGAAACATGAACAAGTCTTTAATTCAAAAAGCCTTTATTCTGGCCCAACAAAATGGCTCATCAAATAATGGCACCTATTGCCAAGTCTGATAGCCAAGTTAAATCCCTGGGAGCCACATGGTGAGGGGAGAGGACTAACTTCTCACAGACTGTCCTCTCACTGTGCCACAAATGCACACATATGCTCACAAAATAATTACAAATTTCAATAATTTTTAAATGATTTTTTAAAATGTGAAACATTTATTGATTGCCATTGTCTTCAGGGAAGGAAAAATGGAAGTGAAGGATTTTGTGTGTGAATAGCATTGAAAGTAAGGATAATGCATTTGACAAAGAGTTGGCAAGGTGATTGTGTCTCAAAAGTACGTTGTAGATAATGATGAATGTGAACCGAGAGAATATTAGCTAGAAATACAAGGTCAGAACCTGGGCTGAAGGCAGGTCCAGAAACAAATTGGAGAATCATCATTCTTTTTAAAAAAAAAAAAAATTATAAATAAAAGGCCAAGGGCCAAAGATTGATCTATAGGAAAATATTTACCAGCAGACTGTGAATGGAAGAAAAGCAATCTTGTGTAAGTATGGCTGGAAAGAGAGAAGAAAATTGACAAGAAGACTACCCTGAGCAAGAAGAAAGGGCACAGGTTTTCAGTGCTGACCCTGCTGGCACTGCCACTCAGCTACTGTGCCAGTTGTCTGGCTCCAGTGCACCCTTTGATGATGTTATCTGCAAGACAAAATGCTGTTGTGTTACTTGCTTCCCCTTAGATTGTAATGATATGTTGTTTGTCCTCTAACAAATCAAGCTTGCCTAAGATCAGTTAACCATAGAGGCCAGGCTGTGGTAGCACACACCTTTAATCCCAGCACTTGGGAGGAGGAAGCAGGTAGATCAAGAGCTCAAGCCCACCCTGGGCTACAGAAGATTGAATCTGTCTAAAAGAATGGTGATGGTTCACACCTTTCATCAAGCACAGTGGGACAGGAGTATAAGGTGGAGACAGGATCTCTGGCCTCAGGTCTGAGGATTTGTAGAGACAAGATGTTGCCCTTTCAGCCTGAGGATTTGGTAGAGGTAAGAAGTCTCTCTAGTGGCTATTTCTTTGTCTCTCTGTCTTTCAGCATTTACCCCAGTATCTGGCTCTGGGTGTTTATTATTAAGACCAATTAGGATTTGTGCTACATAAGATCTTCTCTCTCTTCTTCTGGCTGAAATTTTAAGTACCATGTCACAAGTGATGATAGTTGGTGTTTTATACTAAATTTAAAGTGAGTGCTTTTATAATCCCTTAGGTGATGCTTTACAGTCCCTTAGTTGAAATGTGTTCATGATCCACACCTACTTATTAAGGAATTTCTCCTCTATTATTTTCTGATTTTATTATTATTATTTTAGGCCTGCCCTTTATAGAATGTTTTATCTATGTCTGAGATAATAATATAACTATTATAATGTAGACAATATATGAATTCTACTCTGCCCTTTATTTCCTGCCTTATATCTTAGGGTTAACTCTGCCCTACCCCACTGAAGCATGTTGTGCTTTAACCTAACTGTTAGGTTAGGTATGCAGTGCTTTGTGATTCCTCTTAAATAGGTTATGATGTCCTCCACAGTGCCATTCCTTAAGTAGCCCGATGGTATTTTACTGCATTTTTTTTTTTTTTTAGTCCATCCTGTCTGGTCAGACTTGGCTTAGACAGGATTTTTTTTTTTTTTTTTTTTGCCAATTCTTGGTTTTTTATTGCTGTTAGCACAATTAATTGTACATACTAATGTATTTCACTATGCTATTTCCACATATGCATGCAGTGCATATTGATCGTGTCCAGCCATTGTTCATTCGTTCTCACCACCCCCTCTTCCTAGTCCCTTCTAATCACTGCCCTCTTTTGGTTGGGGGGGGGCGGGTAGTGGAATTTTTTTCTCTTTTCTGCACATGAGAGAGAACATGCAGTACTTTGTTTTCTGTGTTTTTATAGCTGGTAATTTGCTAATGTACTGTTCCCAGTTATACCCATTTTGCTGCACATGATTTTTTTTGTTATTCTAGGGGAGTGGACAGTGTTGTGTGGATATCTCTTCCATACATCCATGCACCCTTCATCAGTTCATGTCTGTGAGCACTTAGACTGAGTTCATATCTTTGCTTTCTTTTCCTGAAGTCTTGTTGTTCATGCTCTCATAAATGTGCATTCCTCCCATAAATCTAAAGAAAATATTTTAAGTTTGAGAGGTCTTAAAACAGTTGTTCAGATCTAAGGTAGCTGCTCAATGTGTTGGTTTGATTTTATATTGTTGACAGTTTTTGTTTTTTGTTTTTTAATAAATTTTCCCAAAAGTTTGTGGTTTTGTTAGGGGGGATTATTTTTGTTTTGATGCAGTAGTTTGATGTGGATGGTCCACATTGAAAGTTAAATGTCATGTAATTGGGCAAGGGCCACAAGAAAGCTGAGCTACAAACAGGCCCTTAATCTGTTGGAGTCTCTGGCTCACTTAATGGAACCCAGAAGCCGGGAGAGGATCACCGCAGACTGGCCTCAAGTATCTCTCCTTTGTCTGTGTGCTCCTTAAGTGCATTCCTGTGTGTGCTTGAACCAGAGCCACTCCCTAAACCTCCTCCCGACAGCAGTGGGATCTAAAGAGGCCAGGGTAGACCAGATGGTCGGCATGACCTTGACTGAAATTCTGACATTATTATAAGATGAGAAGTCCACTGGGGAAGCTGAAACTTCAGCTAGGGAATTGGGGGGGGCGGGGTTTATGGAAGGGTGGACTTTGAATTGTTTTTGGAGGGCAAAGCTGTACTTTATGGTCTGGGATGTATGTCATCTGGGGTTTTGAAGGTGTGAAGTGACCTTAGACTTCTCTGAATCTGAGTCTTTCCTGACTGGTGTTCTCACTGTCTCTTAGCCAGGCCGCCATTTCTCCTGTCTATTTTATTCATCTAGTCCCCTGCACCCTGGCCTCCTTTTGTTGTCCTGCCTGTGTCCTGATCACATCTAAGAGTGAAGTCACTACCTTACCTTAGGGGTGTCCTCCCATATTCCCTCTAGTATTCCATGTTTCAGGCTCCTGACTGGAATTCCCTGCCCTGTTCATAGGCATCACTCTAACTTTCTTAGCCCTTTCTCAGATACCTCAGTTCACGCTCTCTCTCTCTCTTTACTACTGCACATACACACACAGGCATGCACAACTTCATTTGCACATGTATACTTAATATACCACCACACCTGGACACATAAAATCATAAAGGTGAAGTGGGAAGAGGAAAGAAAAGAGGTAATGGGGAAATGAATATGATCAGTGTGCATTTTATATATGAATGAAAATGTCATAACCAAACCTGTTGTGTGTTTTATAGTGAATGTGTGCTCATAAGTTATTATTAGAGGACCAATAAACATGGTTCTTACTAGGCTTAGAGTTTGGATTTTTGGTTTTTATGTATATAGATGTTTTGCCCGTATGTATGTACCACGTGCATGCCTGCTGCCTGCAGAAGTCAGAAGAGGGTATCAGATGCCCTAGAACTGGAGTTACGGATGATTTCGAGTCACTGTGTGTGGGTGATGGGAACTGAACTTCAGTCCTGCAGAAGCAGCCAGTGCTCTTAACCCTGAACCATCTTTTCAGCACCCTCAGCTTAGAGTTTTCACAGTTTTATTCCATCTGTTTACACCTTCAGTTTTGTGAGGTACTTTTGATTCTTGAACAAGCTAAGTTTTTCTTTTTGTGTTTAAGCAAAATATTCCCCCTGAATCCCTCATCAAGTGGCTATTTACACCAGTGATACATGTATTTATCTTTGGTGAAGCACAGACATTAGGAGTGTCACCTGGGTGGGGAGAGTATCACTAAAGCCTTTTAAGTCTCTGTCTATCCTGGAGCCCTGAGGGAGTCAGTAGGGCTGTCTCTGTGCAGGGCTGAAACTACAAACATCTGTAACCTGACTGCTGAGTAGTTCAGGGTGCTCACACTAGACACTGCCCTGCATCGTTTGTTTGTAGGTTTTTAGTTTCCTTCCTTCCTTCCTTCCTTCCTTCCTTCCTTCCTTCCTTCCTTCCTTTCTTTCTTTCTTCCTTCCTTTCTTCTGTGAGCTGGAAAATAACTTTATTTGTTGTAGGGAGTTGGTCAGTCCTCTCAGAATTTCTGAAACTGCTTCTTGGTGCCAGCAGACTTGGTGACCTTGAGCACATTAAAGCGCTCCAGCTTGCTCAGGGGCCTACACTCTCCCAAGGTGACAATGTCTCAGATCTGTACATCCCTGAAACACAGGGACAGGTGCACAGACATGTTCTTGTGGTGCTTCTGAAAGTGATTGTACTTCCAGATGTAATAGAGATAGTTGCAGCGAATGACAATGGTCCTTTGCGTCTTCATCTTGGTAACGCCACTAGATAGGAAACGACCTCGGATGGAGCCGTTGCCAATGAAGGTCTATTTCCTGTCTATGTAGGTGCCCTTGATGGCCTCCTTAGGCATCTTGAATCCTAAACCGACATTTTTGTAGTACCAAGAGAGTTTTTCCTTGCCTGTTTCTCCAAGCAGAACATGCTTCTTATTTTAAAAGATTGTGGGCTGCTTTTGGTAAGCACATTTGGTCTGAATGTCTGCCATCTTCCCGGCAGCCTGAGAAAAAGAGGTTTTTAATTTTCAAAAGAAGATTGACTCCTGAGGCTTATAGTGACAGAGTAGTTTGCTCCTCATCATATGTTTTTGTTTTATTTTTCTGGTTTAGTTGTTCTTAAACTTCTGTGGTCATGGCCCTTTGTGACTACCTAGTTAAATCTACAGAGGCACACAGATTGGAATATATTGTTTTAAGGAATTTGGGGGCCCTGTGAGGTTCTCCTACATCTCGGTCAGTTTGGTGCTATTTTAACCCAAATCTGTTACTCACTGCACTGCTGGTGACCCTTGTCGCCATTTCAGTTCCCTTCTGCTGTATACCAGAAACACTCCAAGGCTCATTACACAGTTACTGTTAAAGACCATTGTGTCCCACCAGGGCCCATTTACTTCCTTTTGTGGAAGCAATAGTTTATAGGTACGAATCTGAGAAGTTCTGCTCAAGAAGAGAAAAGGCTGTTAGATGCATTAGCAGGGATCTATGGAGAGGAACCAAGTCAGTCATGTATTCCATCCGTGTTCAACACTGAGCTCTCTGCCCAGTTAAAGAAGTTTCTTCCAGGTTATGAGCAGATTGTAATAGAACCATACCTTGTTACTTATTTCATAAAATAATGAAGCTGTGTCTCCACACTTTGATACTCGAAGGAGAATCCCTCAAGAGGTACAGATACTAGGAGTTGACTTTCCTGACCTGCTCTATTTGGATGTTCTTTCTTTACTAGAGAGTATACCAGTGGCACCAAAAAGGAATAAGACATCTTTATAAAGTGTGTGGTCTGGTGCTTTTTCAGGACAAATAGTCACAAAATGAAAACATTTGTAGACTCTTCTAGCCTCACAGTTCTTGTACCCTTGTTTCCAGTCAAATCCTAATTTATGCAGAAAAGCAGAATCTTTTTAAGTGCTCTGAAAATAATCACAGTTTAAATCATGCTAGGTAAAAATAACTGCCAACATCATAAAGAACTCATTGTCATGTGTAGTCAGAAGTTTCTCTGTTCTGCCCATCTGGTCCCACAGTCACTTAGTCCCAGATAATCACACAAAGGCTTATATTAAGTACAAGCTGTTTGGCCTAAGGCTCAGGCTTATTACTTGCTAACTCTTATGCTTTAGATTAGCCAATTATTCCTATCCATGCTCAGCCACGTGGCTTGGTCCCTTTTCTCATCACAGCATTTTTGTCTTCCTTCCTCTGCATCTGGCTGGAGTCTCTTCCTCTTCCCAGAATTCTCTTTTTCTGGTCACCCTGCCTATACTTTCTGTCTGCCTAACTTCTGGCCAGTCAGCATTTTATTAAACCCGTATTTATAATGACAAATATTTACAGTATATAAGAGCATTCTCCCCCTTTAAAAAAAAACAAAACAAAAAACCCAAGAACCTCAATCTAATCTTCGTTGTTTAGCTTTTTTCCTAACTATTATCCACAACAACTTGTAACCAATACTATAAACAGAAAACATCCATAATCCACTTTTGAGTAATGTGGGTGTAGTTCTCTCGACTACTTTCTGTTGATTGGGGGTGCTGGTAATCTTATGGGGACCCAAAGAAAATTTAGGCTTATGGGCAAGTCCTGAGTGGAATAGTCTGTGAAGCTGAGTCATCTCAGCCAGACTCCTTGAAGCTGTTCTGGGTGCTCTGAAATGCTAGATAATCTGGGCCATCCATTCCCATCTTCAGGGGGTCTTCCTCATTCAAACACTATTTTCTTTAACCGGAAGTAAACATACAGCCTCTCATTTTATGTGGAAATCAAAATAAAATCTCTTCTGTAAAATAACATATCTTTTTACTTCAATTTTGAAGTCAAAGCATTTTTAGAATATATAGGTTGGATTAATCCAACAGCATTAATGCCTAAATGCCTCTTAGAAACTCTTGTTCCGGGCTGGAGAGATGGCTCAGAGGTTAAGAGCACTGACTGTTCTTCCAGAGGTCCTGAGTTCAATTCCCAGCAACCACATGGTGGCTCACAACCATCTATTATGAGGTCTGGTGCCCTCTTCTGTAAAACTGTATGCATAATAAATAAATAAATCTTTTTTTTAAAAAAAAAAAAAAAAAAAAAAAAGAAGAAGCTCTTGTTCCTTCCTCTGCAGTCAAAAAACTCAAAGAACACTGGTACCTATCCAGTGTTTATTGTTTTTTGCTGTATTTCTTTTTTAAGCTCTTTATCCTTTTTCTTTTTTCTCTGAAGCCTATCTATATTCCTAAACACACTGTGAACTATTTAGAGGTTTGTTTTGGGGTTTTTTGTTTTGTTTTTTAATCTATCTTCACTGTATATCTCTTTTTCTGACCACATCTTTAATCTGCTCTGGTGGCTGGCTCCATTTAGCTCCTTGAACTGTGAGAGTTTAGCCTCGGGGCAGAGATGCTGGCAGGAACTACATTTACCACCCCCCAACTCTGGGGAATTTAGGGTCCACACTGCCACCAAGTAGAGCACAGACATCCACTGCTCATGAACACCATTTAAGTGTTTGGCAGCAGGGCCACTTTCAAGGATTTTGACACCAACACTGAGTCAGGAAGCCTGTCTTAAAGGAGTGCTGCTCGCCTCCAGCAAACAGCCCACCCGAGAAAATGCTGTTACCAAGAAGCTGTGCCTAACTCTGTTCCCTTTGTGTCCATCTGAACAGAAACCTCGTGCTTGTACTGAGGCTACAGCCATGTGCCAATAGGGTTCACAACTCACACGCAGATAGAGTATGTGACCCTCTGAGACTCAACTGAAGGAGGTTGGTCAGTCAGGACTGGCCATTTCATAGGAAACCTGGCTCAAAGCTTGCTCAGGGTTATATGACTAGTTAGGAGTTGGAAATAGGCATGAGTTTCTAACCCAGTGTTCCTTCTCGTCCCCCAACCCTTGCTACATAGGTAAATCACCTTGACTCTACCTTCCTATAACGTGTGCTTGTCTCCTCCTCTTAACAGTTACTCTGAGAATGCAGTCAGTCTGTTCAAATGTGATTCTCAGGCAAGCAGCAGGAGCATTCCCTAGAAACTTCCTGGAAATACAGATTTTCAGGCCCTACCTCGGAACAAATCAGAAACTATGGGAATGAGTGCGGTGATGTATATTTAATTAAAAAAAAAAATAGCCTGGGATATCAGAGGACAGAGTCACCCACTGCCAAGCCATGAAGGTCAGGGAGTGGGGACCCACGCCTTTAATCCAAGGCTCAGAAGGAGGCAGAGATCCTCTAGATGTAGTGTTCAAGGCCAACAGAGCCAGGTGGTGGTACACACTTTTAGTCCTAGCACTAGGAAAGTTGGTCCAGATACTAAGATGACTAGGCAGAGAAAGAAGCAGAAGGTAAGAGAGGTGTAAGTTCTTCCCTTTGCCTGCTTACCCCGTCAGTCTGAGCACATGGAGACAGGACCTGTCCGGCTTGGCTCTGTGGGTGACTCTGTCTTCTGATATTTCAGACTATTTTTATTAAATATACAATATATCACCACAAATGAGCTCAGTAATCCTTGTCTAGCATACCCTCTAGGTGACCCTGATCCATGATGAACTTCTAAAACATGTAGAGTACATGTATGTAGCATTCTGTGATTGACAGGGGAATTAAATGTCTGAGAAGTTGGATATGATGTGAGGCTGGCCATTCATGACAAAGAACTGTTGCTCGGGGCTGGAGAGATGGCTCAGAGGTTAAGAGTACTGACTGCTCTTCCAGAGGTCCTGAGTTCGATTCCCAGCAACCACATGGTGGCTCATAACCATCTGTGGTGACATCTGGTGCCCTCTTCTGTATACCGTATGCATAATAAATAAATAAATCTTTAAAAAAAAAAAAAAAAAAAGAACTGTTGCTCACTCCGAAGTTGCTAAGCTACTTCTGTGGTAGAACTTGCTGCTGGACTAGACCCAGCAAGAGGAGCATTTGCTCTTGTCCCTTTATTACTTAGAGGAAACAGTCCTTTGTAAGTTGTTAATTGTAGATTTGTTTTGTCTTTCAGCCTATGGACCAAGCTTCTCTCAAAAACAGTGACGTTCTGGTTCTCACAGGGCTCACGCAGATCCCTACTGCCAATCCTGACGGCATGGTGGGCGAGTTCTGCAGCAACCTGGGTAAGGGGCTCCTCAGGGCTGAGCTTGGGTTCTGCATCCTAGGTCTGTTTCTCATTGGAGTCCTCACCCCTTCCCTCCAGTCCTCTGCTGTCTCTCTGAACCCCCCCTGCTCTTACTGACTTCACCCCTAAGGTTCCTCCTCAAAATGCACTGCTGTTCAAAGGAGCCATTCTTCAGGAATGTAAATCTGAAGGTGTGCTAAGAGGTATATAGCCTTATGTCAGAAATGTTAACAGTTTCTAGAAACGTAGTGAGCATTCTCTCACAGACTGTGCTGGTTAGCCCCTTACTGTGGTGAGTATGGCAGACTGTGTTGGTTAGCCCCTTGCTGTGGTGGGTATGGCAGACTGTGTTGGTTAGCCTCTTGCTGTGGTGGGTATGGGAGACTGTGCTTGTTAGCCCCTTACTGTGGTGGGTATGGCACACTGTGTTGGTTAGCCTCTTACTGTGGTGGGTATGGCACACTGTGTTGGTTAGCCCCTTACTGTGGTGGGTATGGCACACTGTGCTGGTTAGCCCCTTACTGTGGTGGATATGGCAGAAGTGTGCTTACAGATAGATAACATGAGAAGAGTCACACCCCTCACTCTGCTTTGCAAAGATCAGCACAGAAATGACTCACACTTGAAATTCACACCAGTGAAAAGATGGATGCATGGAATTGTTCTTACTAATATTTGGTTGCTTTTATTTTTTTCTTCTTTTGGGAAAAGACAAAATTGAGAGCCCTCAAGGATATTTTCTGTCTGGAAAACATTTATTTTCCTTTAGATAAAACTGTCAGTGAAATCTTGCAATCTCATCCTTATTTTAGGAAAGTAGACTGGTCCCTGTCTTTGTACATGCAGGCTGCTCTGACAAAGTATCATTGTTGGTGTATAAACTGAAGACATGACCACTGCACAGTATGGTTAAGGGAACTTTTTTATTGTAGATATGGAAGAAAAAAACAGCAAGAGGCATCTAGAAGAGTCCAGAGCAGAAAGAAAGAAGTAGACTGAACATGGCCAGCAAACTGGTCATGGACATAACTACCTGTAAGACAGAGGGGAATAGCTGAGGACAGAGACTGGAGAATATAGGAGGGGGGCTGACACCTGTGAACTGGAGGGAGTTTGAAGAGGAGGTGAGAAGGACTGGGATGCTGCAGACTTTGAAATGTATAGCAGGTACTTGTGATACTGAGGAGGCCTGGAGGGCAGCCTGAGCTTTGCTATGCTAACAGGCCTCACAGTAGCCTTATACCCCTTCTGCCAGAAGTAACAGATCTTACTCTGTTTAGTAGATGGGAACCAGCGTCACAACTACCAGAAACCCTTTTTGTCCATTTGGGCTCATTTCTGGATATTTGGACTGCCTTTTGGAGTTTGGGGAATTGGAGTTTCCTCTGGTCCTAACAGTTGGGTGGCTTAGGCAGTGAGCATTTGTCTCAGAGTTCTAAGACTTGAGAACTCTGAGGCCCTGATGGCCACCCTTTTCATGGAGCAAAGGAAGCTCTTCTTCGTTCCTCTTCTTACAGAGGCACTATTCTCATCATGGGGTCTCTGCTTCCATGACCTCATCTAAATATAATTACCTCCCGCCTCGGGTCCTTACTGAATATCATCATACTGGCCATCTGGCCATAGGAACTTGGGGGGGGAGCACAAAACATTAGTCTGAGCTAGCTACCCAAGAGGGGTTGAGGGGCTGACCGTCACATTCTAGCAACTTTAAGTGGAATTACTCTGGCTCCAGGAAGAAGTGGTCATCTGCGTGGAAGGCCCTGTCCTTTGAAATCTTCTGAGCCTTGCTACTAATCATGCTCTGTTTTTATTCCTTGCTGTGTAAAGCCAAAAGAAATTCATTCTCTCTGTGGAAAAGTTTTTGACTGATTTCAGAGAGCTTCTGAGTTTTGTGTATTTTTTTAATAATCTAGAACCACAGACTTAAGGAACTTTAGATTTGGGGGAAATCCAGCATCTAATGCACTGTGTGTAGCGGGGTCCACTATCCTCTTCCCTCAAGATCTTGGGGGTTATCTAATAAAAATGCAAACCTGAAGGTCCTACCACAGATCCACTAGGCTGGAGAGAGAAAGACTTAGGAGGAAAGCTGCTTATTCAGCATGTTCCCTAGACAATTTTCATGCAAACTAAAGCTTGAAAAGCACTGGCCTCACTCATTACCCTCACATAACTAATGAGGAAACTGAGGCCCAGCCATGGTTGAAGTAGTAAATTTGTAACTCTTACTTGTGTCTCTGGACAGAAGCAGACTAGAGCCAGACTCTCTGAGTGTTTCCTTTATCCCGTGCTCTAAAGGCAGCAACTCACAGCCTCCAGGAGACCTGTCCATCATAGCAGCGATGGGCGGAGGTCATGGCACCAGACTTCACCCAAAGCCACCTGCTGCCATTGTTTATAAACAAGACTAGACTTGACTTTACAGTTGTCTAGCCATTCACACTTTATACATCACAGCCCAGAAGTTGTGATTAGTTCTACATTTCATAACTTGTTTAAGCGATAGTTTCTTACAGACAAATACAAGTGAGAGAACGTGCAATGAAAAAACAGTTTATTTCCTTCTGGATCCCTCAGCCATGGTGAGACTGAGCAGAGACATCCTGCAAACTTTAAATAGGATTATAGGGGAGGAGCTGCCTGAATTCAGTTCAGTGGAGTCATTAAAGCTCACTCTGTGCCCTGATGTGTGTGCCTCTGCACAAGAAATAGATGACTGTAAAAAGTGTAGGTCAGAAGAACAGGCTGTAGCAGGGGGAGAGAGAGAGAGAGAGAGAGAGAGAGAGAGGGAGGGAGGGAGGGAGGGAGGGAGGGAGGTGGGATTATAAGGAGAATGAGTAGCTGAGAAAGGCTGGGATGCTAATTGTGTGGACTTTGAAGTGTATATAATAGTACTGGTGTTACTGAAAGGGTGGGTGCCACAGGTAGCCGTAAGTCCCTTCTGCCAGAGGCAAGAGAAATGACTCCTTTTGACTGATGGGAACTGTTTGACCAGTTCCTGAAGAATGCTGGGTAACTGTCAGAAGTCCTCCTATAGGCCAGGGGGAGCTCATTTCTGGATATTTGGACTGCCTTTTAGTGTTTGGGGAATTGGAGTTTCCTTTTGATTTGACAAAAGCTACATAACAAGACGCTGACTCAAAAATAAACAACACCAGACATAAGAAAACAAAAGAAATGTAATTACTGTTTTAAAGGTTGCATTTGCCTTTTGTTTTTAATCATTTATTTGTTTTTATTTTATGTGCATTGGTGTTTTGCCTACATGCATGTCTGTGTGACAAACATGTCAGATTGTGGAGTTACAGAACAGTTGTGAGCTGCCATGTGGGTGCTGAGAATTGAACCCAGGTCCTCTAGCAGAGCAGTCAGTGCTCTTAACTGCTGAGCCATCTCTCCTGCCCCCGCATTTGCCTTTTCTAACACTGTCCTTTCGGTACTATCTCTTCCTCAACTTTTCTAGCTCTGACCGTCCGGAATGGAGGAAATGTGCTGGTTCCCTGCTACCCTTCGGGAGTCATCTATGACCTCCTGGAGTGCTTGTATCAATACATCGACTCCGCTGGCCTCTCCAACATCCCCTTCTACTTCATCTCCCCGGTGGCCAACAGTTCACTCGAGTTTTCCCAGATTTTTGCTGAGTGGTATGTCAGTGTCCTGTCTCTGGGTTCTACTTCAGTATATTCAGTCAGTGCAGGTGAAAATAGTTGTCATTTCTTAGAGACTGTGTGATGCATATGTGCATGCATGTGTGCCTGCCTGCCTGGCTGTCTGATCAAAAGACTGAAAGTCAAATCCCATATACTGCTAGAGTTTAGAAGCATGAGTACCAAGGAGAGCATGAAAGAGGCTTAAATTAGTCTGTTCTCAAAAAAAGAGAGAGAATTGCTTACTTTCCTATCTACTACACAGAAAAAGTCCACTCTAAAAGGTCTTAAGCTTAAGCTCAACTTGTTGAGATTAACTATATCTGATAAGAAAAGCTAGATTTTTATTCCCATAGCCCATTTATCAAAGGTGTGTTTTATTATATCAGGAATCTCATCAACTCCTAGGGCAGATACTTAGACATCATGAGGTTACTGAACCCTAATCATGTAAGGTGGGTTTGAGTCTTAACTGCCCTGGCCGAAAAGAGGGAGCTGGAAGCAGGTGTTGACTGTTAGAGTGTACTTACTTCTAAACCGTCAGGAGCTACAAGACACAATAGAGTATGTCCAGTCATATTAGTGTTAGTAATATGGTGGCCAAATTGACCTAAGATTCTCACTGAAAACTTTTTTGATTTTGTTTGATTTGATTTTGTTTCGGTTTTTCAAGACAGGGTTTCTCTGTATAGCGCTGGCTATCCTGGAGCTCTCTCTGTAGACCAGGCTGGCCTTGAACTCAAGAGATCCTCCTGCCTCTGCTTCCTGTGCTGGGATTAGTATGCACCACTGCCAGCTAACAACAGAATTTTTATATTACTCTGCCATGACATAGTCTAATGTAAGCTCCTCGCCCACCCCAGCTTCGGTATGGGGGTTTTCCTTCCCCACTGAATTGTGGACTTCTCCCAGAGTTGACACTGCTCCTCTTGGTGGCCAAGACTATTCCTTGTTTTTAGTCCTCACTGATTTTTATACTTTACACACAAGTATCTTCCCCACATAGGATGTTCTAAGCATTATATGTAGATGGAATCAGGATGCTAGAAATTTATTTTCACCCAGATCCCCAATAAAACATCACAACACCCTCCTAGGTCTTGCTCTGTAGGTCCAGTAATGCAGGCACCAGGTCTGTGGCTGCAAGTACAGCTGTCACCCAGAACAGGGGATGAGAGTGCTGTAGGGTCTTTCTGTGGTTTTGTTAGCTGTTAAGTGGGTAATCCATGTTTACTGTAGAAAAAGAAAAAAAAATGACAGAAAACAATAGAGATTCTGAGCCTACAACATCACTGTCTGAATAAAGTCCACTGATAGCCTGTAACCTAGAAACCATGTTGAATAGTTAACATTTTTGAGACAGCACCTTGCCAAGTGTGACTATTTCATTTAAATCCTGATTTTGTTTTCCTACAGGGGTTGTAGCTCAGCAGTGTGGTGCTTATTGAGCAGAAAATATTTAATTATTTTAAACTATTATAAAATTTTTGAGAAGACCAGCATTTACTTGTATTCCCAGCACTCGGGAGGCTGAGGCAGGAGGATCACAGGTTCATGGCCAGGCTCAGTTATAAGCCAGAACTTGTCTCAAAAAAAAAAAAAAATTGAGAACACATGGCTGCAAAATTGTCTCCTTTTTAGATCAGTCACATGTGTATGATTTAGCTTATTATCTTATTGTTGGCTTGCAGGGCTTTTCTATTTAGTAATAAATCATAAACTGATAATATTCTATATATGTATGCTGATAGCATTGCCTTAGGTAAGTTACTAAAAGTGGAATTACTGGAACAAAGGGTAGAAATATTTTTTTAATGTTCATTATCTGACACTAAACTACTTGCCAGAGGATTTTTATGTAAATTATTTCTTTTCTTGTCCATTTACTTCTTAGAGGTTGCATATCTCTTACGTATTTGAACTTTGTATATATATTAAAGATAATTAACCTTTTGTTAACATTCTCTAGCCATTTTTCCCATTTTGATTTTTCTTTAATTTTGTCTTGAATTTTTATTCTGTCTAATAAACTTTGTACTTTAGAATAATTTTAGATTTACGGGAAAGCATAATGATAATACAGTTCCCATATACCTTTCACCTGATTTCCCCTGATGTTAATGTCATTCGTGACCAAACATTTATCAAAACTAAAATGTCAAGGGGATACAGGAGAAATGTTTTTGTGGTTGAGAGCATTGGATACTTTTCCAGAAGACCTAGGTTCAAGACCCAGGACCCACATGGCAGCTCTCAAGTATCTGAAACTCCAGTCCCAAGGGTAGATAGATCCTCGGCCCTCTCCAGCCTGTGCGGGTACTACACACATGTGGCAGACAAACACACATGCAAGAAAAACACCCACACATATAAAAATAAGATCTTCAGAGAGAGAGTGAGAGAACTAATAATTGAGCCAATGGGTAGTGACATATGCTTGTAATCTCAGCAATTAGGAGCCTGGAGGAAGGAAAATCCAGAGTTCAAAGCCAGCCTCAGCTGCATAGTGAGTTTGAATCCAGCCTCAAAACATGAAGCCCTATTTCAAAAAAGTAGTATGTCTGAGTATATGAAACACTACCAGTCCAGAGATCTGGGAGCCAGGGCAGCCATTACAGGTTGGGATGTTCTTGGTGTTGGGGTGGCAGAAGCCACAGAGTGAGTGTGCTTGCCTAGTAAGAGGATTAGCATTCAGAGAGCTGGAAGGATGATCTTCAAAGGGTATGGAGGAAGCGTCAGGAGAAGAGGGGAAAGGATGGTGTAAGGAGAACTAATAGAACATATGTTCTTTCCAAAAAGAAAGCACAGGGTAAAAGTCTTCCTGGTTTCTGTAAGCTCTCCTCTCCCAGCATTAGGTCACTGCCCTCCCTCCCACCTCATCCTGAGAACATGTGGGAGTCCCAGGCAGCCGCTACCATCTAAAAGCCTCCAGATACTGTGACTTTGAAAATGTCCCCATTCCAGTGTGGTCTGGAGCCCAAGAACCACTGCTCCAGAACCTTCCCAGTCAGATCAAAGTCCCCACTTGCTTCAGACTGCCTGTTTCACTTTAGTAGCCTCTTCTTTCTCCCCAAATAGGAATTCAGTTGCTTAAATGGCAAGTGCTTGGTTCTAGAGCTCGAAACAAGTTAAGCCTGGGCACCCCAAGCCAGGACGGCCATCCACCCACTCAGGCCTGCTGCCTCCCTCCTTTCTTGTTGTAAAAGTGCTTTGCGGGGACAACCTCAAACCCAACTGCTTACTTGGGTCTGTGGGAAGTCACTCTGGTTCCTGATCTCAGGGGATTTTGCTGTAGCTTGCAAAAGCCTCTGCTATCTGTGTCCAGTGTCAGCCCAAGCTCCAGACGAGAGTACACTTTCTTGCTCAGTTGTTAGGTTTGTTTTCTTTTTAGAGGAGAGAGTGGAAGGGAAGGGCCCAGAGACTTCCTAGCCATAGTGCCCTCAAGAGTGCAGGCCTGCTGTATCTCTAGCTTTGGGAGCAGAGTGACTGGGGCAGGGGGAATTATAGACTCAGACCTGATTCTGAGAGCAGCTTTGGTTGCTTCCTCCATAACTCAGTAAGCATGGGTTGCCCGTTGAACTCCAGCTGCCACAGCCCCCAGAAAACAAACCCCTTAGCCTCTCCGCAGGGTATGGAAGTCTATCTGTTGTGTCCATATGAAGAACTGAGGGGAGGGCATGTCTCCTAGCAGAACTATCCACAACGCTTTCCTGTTGCTTCCCAGTCCCTAATCAGACTGTGCTCCTTCTGCATCCCCTTCTAATGTACTGGGTGCAGTACCATGGACAATAATAGCTCAGGTGAATCTGAACTAAACGCTCAGATTTCTCTCTCCTGAGTCTAAAGTCAGGACAGAGCTCGTGTCCATTTAGATGTATAACATGGTTTCCAAAAGTATTTAATATGCTTTTGTCTTCACAAAAGGAGCAATATGTTAAAAAGAAGGTTAAAGGGGGCTGGAGAGTTGGCTCAGTGGTTAAGAGCACCTTCTGCTCTTTCAGAGGACCCGGGTTCGATTCCCAGCACCCACATGGCAGTTAACAACTGTCTGGTTTCAGTTACAGGCAAACACCAAGGCAAATAAATAAATAAATAAAGTTTGGGAAAAAAAAAAGGTTAAAGAACCTCAATATGTTGTGGAGACAGTATAAATCTCACCTATGCCCCTTATTTTTATAATATTTTAACAAGGCTCTTAAAAGAGAGTTTCTAGGACATACTGTGTAGTGTGTGTGCTTGTGTGTGTGTGTATGTGTGTGCACATGCACGTGCATGTGTGCACTCATGTGTTTTGTTTGTCACATTGCAGTTTTCCAGGCTCCTCTATAATTTTTTGCTCTGAGCCAAAGCCTTACTATGTAACTCACTCTGGCCTCAAACTCAGATCCTGTCTCAGTTCTCTCACACCTGTGGTGAGCAATGCTGCTATAATGGATTAGGGCATTTGCATCAGCAGAAGGCCATGACTCAGAAAAGGCAGGTGCTCTTCCAAACACTGATAAAGGTAATGCGCTGTCTTGGGCTCCATTTTGGAACAGGAAAGGACCCTGAATGAAAAACAACTGAATCTAAATCAAGTCTGTGTCATAGTGCAGGGTTCTTGTCTATCATGCACAAAGCAAAAATTAAAACAGTTATAATAATGATAGCTTCAGGGGCTGGAGAGATGGCTCAGAGGTTAAGAGCACTGACTGTTCTTCCAGAGGACCTGAGTTCAATTCCCAGCAAAACCACATGGTGGCTCACAACCATCTATGACAAGGTCTGGCACCCTCTTCTGTAAAACTGTATGCATAATAAATAAAATCTTTAAAAAAAAATAATAATAATGATAGCTTCAAGACCTGCGTGACTAATTGCTCCCCTCACCTGGGCACAGCAATGTAGATCTTTTACACCAGCCCTGTGAGGTCCAGGCAACCCTGAAGCTTGTATCACAAGTATATAAATTGTTAACACCGCAGACATGAGAATTATGCTCTCTAACTTCTTTGTAAGTCAAAGATATTCCAAAAAGTAGTATATTTCTTTAGAAATACTGTGCTAGCAAGAGACAGTATCAGAATGAACTGTATTTCTGACTTTTATCCACTTGAGTCAGTGCCAGGAAGCTGTAGAATGGCAGTTCTCAGCCTTCCTAATGCCGTGACCCCTTAAAACAGTTCCTCATGTTGTGCTGACTTCAGCTATAAAACTATTTTTGTTGCTACTTCAAACTATAATTCTTGCTACTGTTATAAATCATAATGTAAACATCTGTGTTTTCCAATGGTCTCAGGCAACTCCCCTCACCCTTGGGAAAGGGTCACTTTCCAAAGGAGTTGTGACCCACAGGTTAAGAACCACTGCTTTAAAAGAACTTGTGTAGTTAGTGTTTGCTGCTGCCACTAGGTGGCAGTAGATGCCAGTGCACTGCCTAACACTATCTGTCTTTCTCTTTCAAGGCTTTGTCACAACAAACAGAGTAAAGTGTATCTCCCAGAACCGCCTTTCCCACATGCAGAGGTAAGAAAATGAAGCCAGTGAGCTAGGGCACGGAAGTAATGTGGATGGTGGTACGTACACATGCACACACACTCATGAGATACTGTTTCAGAAACAGATGGTAAGGACTTCTGCTCTAAGTTTGTTTGTTTCCTCTAATGAACAGTTCACAGCCCACTTGTTATAGTCTGTGCAAGGGGCTTTCATTCTAATATCTACTCCCAACTTTCTTTCGAGCAGATCTATTACCAAAATGTTTTTAAGGTCATGTCAATCACATATGTAAAATTTCTCTAATTTTAAATTATTTGTATATGCGTTCAATTATCAGTCAACCTTAATTGCCCCACACATGTACCTTATTTTTCTGAGACAGGTTCTCTTAGTGAACCTGGAGTTTAACTCAGCCAGGCTGGCTAGCTTACAAGCCTCAGGAATTCTCCTGAGTCCTCCTCCCCAGCACTGGACATACCTAGGCACACCAGATCCTTATGTGGATGCCCAGATCCAAACCCAGCTCCTCATGCTTGTACAGCAGGCACTTACCAACTGAGTATTTATTTCCTGGTCCACATGGAAAGTTCCAGTAGTGAAGATAACATTGCAGCTAGCAAGATGGGAAGTCCTTCCTCACAAACCAACGTGTTTCTGTGCCACTGTTTGATTTCCGTCATTTGCCCACTGAGCAACATCTCATGCATATCTCTCTGTGGGACTCATGGTATTATTACTCTGTTATTGCTGCTTAATCATCTATACCGTATCACTGCAATGAATTTAGTTCTCCTGTTATTAGACAGGTTATTCCTCAATTTTTGTTCTCAACTGATATATAACCATTTTGGAAGCAGCAATGTCTGGCACAGCTGTAAGCACACTTGGCCTTTGTTCCTGTATACCATATTACATGAGAATATTGCCAGAAATGCACACGGACTCTGAGTAATAGCCCTACTCTGCCCTCAGAGGCCTGCTCAGACTCAAGCAGATTTTGTGTACAGCTGCTGTCTTCATACATTGTCTCTTCCATAATGCTGTATTATTCAAGTAAAGAAGTGCACAGCCTTTCACATTTCCATCTTTTGCTTAGTAACATTCATTACCACCCTCTCATAACTTCTTCAGTACTGAATGAGTATCCTATTGTCTTGATGTACCATTTATCTATTTACCAACTGCAGAACATTTAGGCTGTTTTCAGGTTTGGGCAATTATGAATAAAACTGCTGAAGATGTCTGTGGGCAGGGTTTTGTGGATCTTAAGCTTTCAGCTCCTGTGAGTTAAATACCAAAGGAGCATGATTACTGGGTATATACACATTTAACAAACAATAATAACAAAGTCTTCTACGTAGGGTGGCTGTGCCTTTTTCCATCCCACCAGCAAGGAGGGAGGGTGCCTCTACCACACTCTTCACCAGCCAGATGTGGTGGGTCTAGCCTCTGACCATTGCATTGGATAAGGAGCAGTGTCTACTGATACTGCTGATGGTGCCTGATATTAGCACCTCCAGATGCTCACTTGCATTCTCTTTGGAGAGTTACTTCCACAGACTTTTGGCATAAGCCAGGTTGTTCAGTTTTGACAGCAGTCCTCAGGCAGGTATGGCTTCTGTATATAACTTTCCTAGTCTGTGGCTTGTCATCTTCATTTGTGTTTTTCAGTCATTTCTACAGCACAACTGGGATCTTCAACTGACACTACTTGGGTTTTTTACTTGTTTTAGTTAATTCAGACCAATAAGCTGAAGCACTACCCCAGCATCCATGGAGACTTCAGCAATGACTTCAGACAGCCGTGTGTGGTGTTCACTGGGCATCCTTCCCTCCGGTTTGGGGACGTTGTTCACTTCATGGAGCTCTGGGGGAAGTCTAGTCTCAACACTGTCATATTTACAGGTAAGAGTAAACAGCTGCCTATCCTTCCCATTGGGCTCACAATATACGAGCCTACAGGATAGAAAGGAAAGCATAAGTGTGACCCATCAGCCTTGCA
>PVIH01007327.1:34707-47550 GCA_004025045.1 Sigmodon hispidus
TTTTTTTTTTTTTTTTTTTTTTTTAAAGATTTATTTATTTATTATGCATACAGTTTTACAGAAGAGGGCACCAGACCTCATCATAGATGGTTGTAAGCCACCATGTGGTTTTGCTGGGAATTGAACTCAGGACCTCTGGAAGAACAGTCAGTGCTCTTAACCTCTGAGCCATCTCTCCAGCCCCTTGATTCTTTTTTCAATACTGAATCTGCTGAGCTACTTTTTGATAGGATTTTGTGAGAATCTCAGTGATCCCAATAGTTAGTTGGTCTGCCTTCACCAGTCAGACACTGTTTACTTAGCTGGATCTTGGGTCTTTGACTCTGGTCTTTTCTGGCTTCCAGCTGCTCTTCTGGAAGGAAGGAGCGAAGCCTTCAGGGAGATGAGGCCGGGCAGAGGTGATGTAGGCAGTGTTGGCTAGTTCAGCAGCAGCGGGTCTTCACGCTGCCTTGTAGTTTAGAAATCTCAGAGCTGTGCAGCTGGAGCCCTGAGAGCTGTGTCCCCTTAGCCATGTCCCTCTGTGTTAGTCAGAGTTCTCTAGAGGAATGTAGACTCATTCGTTATACGTAATACATATGCTGAGATTTATTGAAATGGCTCACAGGCTGCAATTCACCTAATCTAGCGATGGCTAGCTGTGAACAGAAAGTCTAAGAATCCAGGGGTTCCTCTTTCGCAAGGCTGGATATCTCAGCTGGTCTTCAGTATATGCTGGAATCCCAAAGAATTAGACTTCAGTGCCAGTAAAGAAATGAGGGTGCAGATTGAGGGCAAGCAGGCAAAGAACAAAAGTTTTTTTTCTTTTAAGTTCTTATTTAGACTTCCAGCAGAAGGTGTGGCCCAGATTAAAGTGTGTCTTTTTGCCTAAAAGGTCTGGACTAGAAGTACATTCACCCACCTCAAACCAAGCAAAAATAATCTCCTGTAGATGTGCGCTCTGTTTCTGGATTACAATTCATTTCAGATATAATCAGACTGACAACCAAGGATAGCCATCACACCATCCACAGCCTCACTTTCCTCACTGTCCATGGGGCCTCAGTTTCTGAGAACTATTGGAAGCCCCAGGCAGGGAGCACCAGGAACATGGCTGTAGTAGAGTAGTTGGATTCCTTACAACCATTGCAGGAAGGTACACACCAGGATGGAAGCATGGGGAAAAGCTTCTGGCAAGATCTCAGCAGGGACAGAGTGACAGACTGATTGACAGGTGTTGGGCTCATTCCGCACTGGGTGCCGTCAGGAGAACTCCACAACTAGCCATCTCGGAGTCCTGTGTAGAAGGCAAGAACAAGCCAGGCTGGGGGATAGTTGCTCATGTTCAGTTTGGCACAGTGTTAAGTTTTGGGTTTGTGCAGGATGTTTGAAGGTTTTCATGGATTCCTTATGGTCCCTGAATAGCCTCGTCTTACTTACATTGGTGCTCTGTGAAGTGTTCATCCAGCAGGATGACACAATGGCTCAGCTGTACCAGGAGCACTCATAACCCTCAAGGATTGCTTTGTTCTTCTCAGACCACCTTTGGGACAAAAACATTGATTCACAAAGCCTGAAACTTGCCTGCCACCAGGATTTGCTGCTGAGGTTGTCAAGAAAACACTGTGTAGTGAGGCAGTGGCTTGTCTCTTCTGTTCTCTGATGAGCTGTGACTGATGTGACAGTAGTTACAGGGTTTCGTGAGCACAGTGAGAGGGGCCAAGTAAGAAATCAGAGGCTGTGAGATGCCCAATTGTACAAATTTCTTCAGACCCACAGTCCCATAGAAACACACAGAGGCTTATAACAATTACATGCTGTACAGCCCATAGCTCAGGCTTATTGCTGGCTAGCTCTTGCATCTTAACTCAGCCCATCTCTATTAATCTGTCCTGCCATGTGGCTCATGGCATACCTGTACTCCATTACATATTGCTCCTTGAGCAGCTGGATTGCATCTCCTGTGACTCTGCCCTCCTTCCCTGTATCTATGCTTGGATTTCCCATCTGCCTATAAGCTGCCTTACCAT
This sequence comes from Sigmodon hispidus, assembly GCA_004025045.1. NCBI lineage: Eukaryota > Metazoa > Chordata > Mammalia > Rodentia > Cricetidae > Sigmodon > Sigmodon hispidus. The sequence continues at coordinate 36,714 of PVIH01007327.1, forward strand.
AGGTCAAAAAAGTTCCTTTTTTATCCAGTGATAATTCACGGCATAAACAAAGGCATCCCTCATCACTTTTACTTTTTCTGTCTAATTAAAAAGGAAGGTTTCAATTTTAACATAGCAAAATTACATATAACGAAACAACTGTCAAGCAAGAATTACAGTTAACAATTTCCAGTCTTAGCAAAATGAAAATATTCTACTTTATCTTTGTGAGTGTAATGTTTCATATTTAATTTACCTTTTATTATAACTAAGGAACACTATAATTATAACTATCTAATCTTCAACTACATCAAAGATCACAGAAGGATATAATATTACCCGAGGTAACAGGAAATGCAAGCAACTTCCAATATCAATGAGAGAGATGACATTTGGCTGCCTGTACATTCATTCACCCAGAGTTCCTTTGTAATGTTGGGACATCTATCTTCAGCCAACAGGCCCAGAGTCTCTAACAGACTTTTTTTGAAGCAAGAAATTTGAAGGATTATTCTATCCATTTTTCCATAATTCATCAGTCACTTCTCCCTGTGTCCTGAAGAATATGTGGCAGTTTTCTCTGTGAAACAGGAACCTGAGGTTCAGAGGTCACTTTCCCTGTGGATCCTGCATGTGCAGTTTATACAGCATACTGTCAGGCAGTTGAGGCAAGAACACTTTCTTTTCCAATGGCTAACTTTTGCCGTGAAGAAAGTAAACTCCACATAAAGTTTCCATCCTCTTGAAGTAGATTCATGCTGCCAGGAGCAGACCTGTCTCACTGTCCAGAAAAGTCTTAAGTTCTCAAATTATTTTAAATGCCATATTATGTAGCTCTTTGTAGTTGTTAGGCGCCAAATGTAGCTGATTAATATCCTGATATTAATACAGGAAATATACTATAAGGGCCAATATTTATTCAAGTCACTTACAATATAAAAGCAGGAAAAGGAGAAAGGATCCAATAGCCCTGAACAGAGCTTCTTTTCGGGCGGTGGAGAAGCAGAAGGGCTCTGTCCTTATGGTGTAGAACCATAAGCTATTTGCTGGCCATGCCTTAAGACTACAGCTTCGAAGTTCATAGATGAACCTCAAACCTGTGCTGGCCCAGAGGCCACGCCTTCAGGTTAGGGGGGTACTGAATCCTACTAGTCAATTGCACTGGGCAATGTGCTGACATTTATCCTAGCTTGTTGGGTTTTAGGAGCAGGTGTAGTGAGAAATTTCTGACCCTTTCGGCCCAAGGTTGGGACCCACCCACAGCCCCACTGCCTCTTAGCCACAAATAATCACACAAAGACATATTAATTACATGCTCTTCGGTATATTGTTCAGGCTTATTTCTAGCTAGCTCTTGCATCTTAACCCATTTTTGCCTCGTGGCTACCTGTACCCCATTATACTTGCTTCTTGGGCGGCTGGATCATGTCTCCCATGACTCTGCCCTTCTTCCCCTCTATGTTTGGATTTCCTACCTGCTTCAGAGCTGGGTTGCCATAGGCAAAAACCAGTCTCTTTATTAACCCAGTGATATTCATAGCACACAGAAAGGCATTCAGCATCAAGCAAGTGTGTCATTTCTGATTGTCTGCCTTTTCTGCTTGTATTATGACTATATAGTATTCCTTCCTGCGTGGCCTTGTTACCAGAGGTTGTAGAATGAAAGCCTGGGCTGTGGCTACCCTAAGAAGCTAATATTAACCACCTATTCCTAATATGCCAGTTAGAGACAAAATACATTGAAAAGCAGAGAAATGTTGGGGTAGCAACATGATTTACGTTTCAATAGAGATCTACCAGTGTACCTAGTTAGCAATCCTGGTCAAGATATGGTTCTGCCTGTCACTGACTCATCATAGTTGTCTGCAAAGCGGTTCTATAAGTTGTCCTGGCGGGGGCGGGGGGGTTCCTCCTCTGGCTGGCACTAACATATCAGCTCTTCCATGCCCTCAGCTTGGGGTTCATGGAGAGTTTTAATTCTTTGAGGACCATTGCGTCAGTGATAGGATAAGCTGAAAGGAGCACTCGGTGTTCTAGACAGCCTGTGCTTATCCCCTTGGGTACTATGGGGTGAGCATGATACACTGTCCTCTTGACTCTGGTGAGCAGCTCATGGGGTATGTGCGAATCCTGCCAAGCAAGCAGTGGTGGCCCTTGAGAGAAAAACGGGGGCCTGTTGACAGGGCCTCGGGGTTTGCAAGTCTGTGAGGTGTGTGATGTCACGTAGGTGTCTGCAGTGCCTACCTGGGTGTTAATTTGGAGTAGCTGAATGGAATTCCTGTGACTTTACTAGGTATTGCCACTGTAAACTTACTATTTGTCTCTTAGAGGGGACACAAGAGACCATGTATCCCATTCTGTCCCAGCTTTGTATTGGGAACTTTGGCGTTGATTCCAGTCTGAATAAATTATCACTGTGATGCTTGCCAAATGGCAGGTTTTATATACTTTACTTTTACCCCCTCTTCTTTTTAGACAGGATCTCACTGTGTAGCCTCAGTCTCGAGGGTGCTGAAGTTACGGTGTGTGCTATCACATGTGGTTCTGTTACCCTTCTGTCTATGAGCTGGTATCTTGTTTAGAGAACAGCTCCTTTACTTAGCCCGTATTTGTCTCGTCTGTTTTGCAAGCCTTAGAGCCTACACCCAGGCCTCATCACAGGGGACCACAGCCTCTCCCCTTCCTGTCATGGCCCATTCATCCCCCCAGCCCTGACCACACCAGCTGCCAACCGGCTTGGCTGTGTCTGTCACCTGCCTGCTGAAATCCCATTTATACTTTCCTAGAGCCTGATTTCTCCTACCTGGAGGCCCTGGCTCCTTACCAACCACTGGCCATGAAGTGCATCTACTGCCCTATTGACACTCGACTGAATTTCATCCAGGTGTCAAAGCTGCTTAAAGAAGTACAGGTACGTCTCCTCTGTGGGCCAGGGTCTGGATGTGGCTCTTTGGGGATCAGGTCTGCATAGCCACGTGAAGATGGCTGTCCTCTGCTCTATAGAATACCATCTGTTGTCCTTCAAACTTAAGGAAATGATCTTTATTCCCTGAAAAAAGTTTCCTCTCCAAAGAGATGGAAAGGGAGGGGAAGAAGGCATAACAGGTCCTTTTGATGAGGGCTCTTTGTAGCCACTGAAAAGCACATGGATATCCCTCTCCTCCAAGTCAGTCACTCGGCTAAATCCCAAAGCTGAGTTCCACAACAGGTTCCTGGTTACTCCCTATTGCAAAAAGGGAAAGTGGTTGAAGTAAAGTGAGGATTTCTGCTCTGGGTGGGGGAGACAAGCCAAGGAATGGGGATGGATGGCAAGTGGGGGTGGGGAGGCAGTAAGAGCTGGCGAGGCAGACAACGCAGACTCTGGGAGAGGAAGGGATCTGATTCCCTGACTAGAATCTCCAGGGCTGAGTGCCTGCCGAGGGACCTGCTCCTTCACCCGGTCAGTCTCGGAGATGGTTGCCCCCTTCATCTCCTAGCTTAGCTCTCTCATCCTCTGATGAGATGTCCACATACAAAGAATAGGGCAGGGCCCCCAGGGAGGCAAGGCATATTGATGCCAGGGCTCTAGCTTGTCACCTTGGATGGACACAGCACCCTGTGTGCTTATCAGCATGCAGAAGGAATGGCTAGGGACCTTACACTCTGAGCATCTTAAGTCTAGGTCCCTAAGCCAGTTTCACATCCCCGGGTCACTTGCTAATATTAGAGATCAGAGACTCTCTGTTCTGTCCTCACCTTCAGTGAGTAACTCTGGAGGAAGCGGCTCAGGCTGGGTCAAGGGACACAGCTGTCAGATGCCAGCCAGGTTAGGAACAACACAGGGCCCTGGAAAAGTACAGGCTCAATAGAACAAGCATATTAGATCCAGCCAGCTCTAGCCGCAGGAAAGCTGTATTCTTAAAAGGATCTGTGCCTTAATCCAGACTCTTAAATCAGAGCAGGGACGGTTCACTGACCCATGGATTGCCAGCATTAGTGTTCAGCTGGGTGATGTTTGTACAGATAGTTCCATCTCCAGTTCGCTGTCATACTCCAGTAGGCATGTGACCTGCCAGTTTCCACTGACCCAGGATTAGCCTACGACATGCCAAACCCAGAATACTGGGCTAGCATGAAGCTGCAGTTCTTGCTAGTCAAGTTGCTTATAATGCCTGATAGGGCAGGTCTCACAGGAAGACTGCCCTCAAGGAGCTAAGCTTAGCTTAGGGAGCAGACACAGTGATGTCACCACAAAAGTTAGACATAATGAAAAATGGAAGCAAATGCAGAGAGGTCACAGGTCCTTCCCTCAACCACCTAGGTTCCTCCCGCAGTACTCCTGTCCCATTGGAGTTCACTGGGTTTAGAGAGAGAATGTACTTGAGCAGCCTAATTTAGTAAGCTTGAGCATTCAGGATGCTGCAGCAAGGGTCAGCTCCTGCCCTTTCTTGTGACCTCCTTGTCCCATTGCTCCTCAGCCCCTGCACGTGGTCTGTCCTGAGCAGTACACCCAGCCACCCCCAGCCCAGTCCCACAGGATGGACCTCATGATTGACTGCCAGCCACCAGCCATGTCCTATCGGCGGGCAGAAGTCCTTGCCTTGCCCTTCAAACGACGCTATGAGAAAATTGAAATCATGCCAGAGGTGAGCTGCTGTCCTTTCGTCCTTAACTTGAGTTTCTGCCAGGGTGCGCCGAAGGTCATGGCCATTCTGTCACAAATGAATGAAGCCTTCAGTGGTGTGGCCCTGCAGGCAACATGCTGGGGCTCCACCACAGAGGATGCCAATGCCCTCTGAGAGTTTCCCATCCTTCCTGGAACTCATGTTTGAGAAAGGAGAAATGTAAACTTCCCCATTTGTATCCAATTCAGCATCATTTAAGGGATTCTTTTTTCTTTTTCTGAAAGTGAATGGCTTACATTCTGCTCAGTACTATCTTGGGTTTCATCACAAGGAAATGTAAAAGTACATTGTACTTAGAACAGTCAAGTGGTGCTGTGCTTAGCGAATCAGCTACAGAGACAGCAGGAAGAGGAGCTGACTGTGGAGCTGTGGGGCCGCTGCCCAGGGCCCCCAGCATTTGGGTTTCTCAGAATAGATGGCTTCCCCTGGGGAAAAATTACAGAAAACAGATGGCTGGCTGGGCAGTGAGAAGGTTGGACTTTCTCTTTAGGGGAACTGATGCCGCTCTGCTCTCCTCCCCTGCAGCTCCACCACTGTCTTTTCAGCTTCAAATGGGGGTCAAGGTTGTTGTCACACAGTACAGTGTAACACAGAATCCCAATCCAAAGTGTCATTTAATCACAGGCATAGAAAGTGCATGTGAAGATGAAAGGGTTAAAATTGACTGCAATCCCCCCAAACTGCAGCATCTCTGCAGGCTCTGATCTAGTCTTCCAGGACGGAGAATCTACACACTGTGAGCTGGCAGTCTTAGGTCTATTATCCAAGAAGATCTCGCTAATGGGGTGGGGAGTGCCGCTCTCCTAGAGTGCTGTCCCAGGCTGGGGTGGTCTGGCACTCTAGGCTGACTCCCATGGAGGCAAGGGTGTGGCTGCTCATTTGTCCTCTCTGAGAAGTCCCACCTTAAGGCCTTGGAGGCAGCTTACAACTGCCCAGGGAACCTGTGATTCCATCCTCAGGCCTCCATGCCAGCCTGACCTGTGCAGAGAACAGTCACTTATGGAGCAGAGTGTGTTTGTGAACAAGACAGAGGTGAAGGATGGGCCCTGGCAGGGTCAGGTGTTGGGTAACTGTACCAGTGTGGCTCACATCACTCTCTGCTTTCTTCATTCATGGGAAGCCTCACATCTTATTTGTTGATGCTTAAATGCTATTAAGCTACTTCCTCTGCCCAACTAATATTGATAGCCATTGCTTATATAATGGCATCTAGCACGTTTATTTTTGTTTTTAAATGAAGGCACCCTGGCTTTGTGGAGATCTGAACAGTTGAGGACCAGGACCCCAGAGGTCCAAGGTCACTGCAGTGTGTACATTATAGCTGCACAGGAAAAAGCACCCATTCTGCTCAAGTCACTGGAAAAGACACAGTCCCACAGTAGGAGCCAGGGATCAGAAAAGTACTCAGTTCATTTGCCCTGCACCACTGTCCACCCTGAGATTCCTTCCTCCCCCCAAGAGGGGGCCCATCTGACACCCTGGATTTGCTTCCAGCTGGCAGACTCCCTGGTACCCATGGAGATCAAGCCTGGCATCTCCTTGGCAACTGTCTCGGCTGTGCTACACACGAAGGATAACAAGCATGTGCTTCAGGTACTGAGGGCATGTGGGAACCCAGGAGAGACCCCCTTCTCTCAGGAAAGCTCTGACCACCCAGCCAGCTCCCAGTTTACCATATCCCAATCAGACACTGGAGATCCGGTTGAGACGTGTGTTCTTGAAATAAAGAAAGTACTTCATTCAAATTCTTAGCCACTTCTTCCTCTGGCCACATGCCTCAAACCATACAAGCCATCCTGAGAGGTGTCCCATTGTCGCACTCTTGAATTAGTAGCATTATCCCAACTTGTCATGGGCACATTCCTTGTCGATCCCCAAACCTGAGCACTGCTGCAGACAACACCCATCCCTTTGAGGCCTGGGAGTACAAGCACAGCACAGAGTGGAAAGGCCCAAAGCCTGACGCATGGGTGGGCAGCACTTCCCTCTGGAGAACTTCTACACTTGCACTGTGTTGCTTATGTGCCTCAGTAGCTAGTACTTAGAGTACTAGGCACTGTGCTGCTGGCTACGATACACTCTCCTGGCTAATCGTCACAGAGCCCTGAGGTGCAGGATTGCTCTGACCTCAGTGTCCTAGTGTTTGCCACAGCTGTCTGGAGGCACAGCCAGGGTTTACCTGCTGGACACTCCGGTCTGTTGTTAGTCATCGTGCTTGGCTGTGGCTGCCAGTGTCTATTAGGAGAGACTTCATCAGCAAGTGGTAGAATCCCTCAAAATGTAACATAGCTCTTACTGTTATGAAAGGCAGATGAGACAACCCCAAGTGCATGGTTTGCATTAACCCATGTGGAACCCAGGTGATATGAGCCTGGCTTTCCATGCCATGGGTGGCTTCATGACCTCAAAGCAGTGAAAAGGATCTTCCTGAAAGTCACACTTTCCTTCTGTGCTAGCCCCCTCCCAGGCCCGCGCAGCCCACCAGCAGTAAGAAGAGGAAGCGGGTGAGTGAGGATGTTCCTGACTGCAAAGTGCTGAAGCCTCTGCTGAGCGGCTCCATCCCAGTAGAGCAGTTTGTGCAGACCCTGGAAAAGGTGAGCTCAGAGGCCCTGTCTGGTCCTAGGACATGCTAAGACGTTACAGAGCAAGGAGAGGCTAAGAACAGACTAAGCCAAAAAACATCTTTCCTCCTGGCCTGTCCTCAGGACAGCCTTATACACTCACCACCAGCCTCACCTTCAGTCTAGGACTAGGGAGCAGAATTCCAGAAACAGGTGTAGCCCATCCTCACTGCTTTTCACAGGAAGACCACTGCCATCCAGGAGGGCTAGCAATAGCATGGTTAGGTAGGTCAGTGATTCAGTCAGGTCCTGTCTCAAGTGGCCATCTGTCTGCTGACCCCTAATGGCTGCTTCGACCGAAGGAGAGATTTTGTATATGGGTGTTCTGCCTGCATATTTATCTATGTACCATGTGCGTGTCTGGTGCCCAAGGAGACCAGGAGAGGAGGTTGGATCTTCTGGAACTTGAGTTACAGACAGTTGTGAGCTGCCATTGGGTATTAGGAATTGAACCAGGGCCCAGGTTCTCTGGAAGAACAGCCAGTGCTCTTAACCGTGGAGCCATCTCTCCAGCCTTAAAGGGGGCATTACCTTAAAGATTGTTATAATTTTTTTCTTCAGTCACAGGGTTGTAACAGTCATTATTTCCACCCTGGCTAGGAAGAGGGGGATGGGTCATAGATGACTTGTCAGAGAACTGGCCAGGGAGGGACATTCTGCTACTAAGCTATTAATAACCACACCGTCTCATTTGCTGATGCCTTCTTTAAAGTCTCAAAAGCACGGCTTCCTGCTTCAGTTGGCGTGATCTTCTTCCATCTTTTGATTTTCCCAAACTGCTCTCTCTCAGGATCTTCCCACAGTCCTGCAGATGAGCAAAGGACCACATCTCCCTTGAGGCCTGACAGGGCTCCTGGTTCCTATCTATGAGATTTTAAATTATTCTTCCTCAAAATAATTTGCTTTTTCACAATGGCCTTACCTTTTTCTCCTGCCTATCTCATCCAGGAGCAAGCCCTTTTGATTGCATTGGCCCTGCACATATACCTTACCTCCTGAAAGCCATGTGGGTGTTGTGTGCAGTCAAGGACAGGCAGTCTCTACATTGGGCTCTTGACCTGTTTCATGTCCCATCTGGGCAACTCTTTCTACTTTAGCAGTAGTTCTGGTTTCTAAGGAGATGCTACAATTAGCAATAAAGGTGGCTGAAGAGATGTTGCCAGACCCCCAGGTTAGTGGTACCTTGCTGTGAGGAGTAGAGATTTCCCCAGGCTCAGAACCGTGGAGACTGAACATGGGCAGGTGCTGAGGTCAGCAACCTGGTGTTCCCCCCTGAGCCTCAGAGTTTGGATGTGCTCAGGTCCCTCATACATTCCTAAGCAGGGTGGATTCAGCTGCTTTCCTGACATTTTTGTGTGTTTGGGGCCTTCTATAGTGTTTATAGTAGAAAGAGCTGTGTTGAGATTAATGCCAGTCTTGGGTGCTCAGTCGGGCCTTGCTTTCAGAGTAGCCATCCTCTTCTTTTCTCTTGGAACAGCATGGCTTCAGTGACATTAAGGTGGAAGACACAGCCAAGGGCCATATTGTCCTGCTGCAGGAAGCCGAGACACTCATCCAGATTGAAGAAGACTCAACTCACATCATCTGTGACAATGATGAGACTCTGAGGGTACGATTGCGGGACCTTGTCCTCAGATTCCTACAGAAGTTCTGAGTGGGGCATCCTTGAACTCCTAGACCCCTCACCTCGGACAGTGTGGCTTCCAGAGCAGAGGTGTCTCTGGCCAGGACCTGTGCTGCCTTGTACTGCTGAAGCCAAGAACTTTTAGAGTCCTGTTCCTTTCAGTTCTGGAGCTTGGGAGCAGCTCGTGGGTGACAGCGTAGAAGAAATCCTTTCCTAAGGGAAGTGTAAAAATGACAGGCAACTCTCGGACTCACCTACTGACAGTGATGTACCTACTAAAGGACAGTCCCCCAAATCAGAAATCAAACCTATCCAGCTCTATTCTGTTGCCCATTCTGATAAAATAAACATTATTTTTATACAAGTACCTTGTTCTATTAAACTACAGTCTAAATAATGATTTAATATCTAAGGGAAAAAGTCTGAAACTACACCCAACAGTAAAAATGCCACAGTACATCTGTCTCACCTAACCTTGTTTACAAAAAGACAGAGATAATCCCAGTGCTGGAGAGTTCAAAGTAATCCTCTGATATACAGCAAGTTCAAGGCCAGCCTGGGCTCATTAGACTTTATCTCAAAAAGCAGAAACAAGCCAGGCATGGTGCTGCATGCTCTTAATACCAGCACTCAGAGATCCACCTGCCTCCTGAGTCTGAAGCCAGCCTGATCTACAGAATGAGTTCCAGGACAACAGTGTAGGCAGAAGGTTCTGGTCTGGCCTAGCCCGAGATCCAGACAAGCAGTCCCAAATAATCACACAAAGTCTTATATTAATTACATGCTGTTTGGCTTATGGCTCACACTCATTACGTGGTAGCTCTTTCAACTTATTTCTATTAATCTATGTCTTGCCATGTGGCTAGTGGCTTTACCTGTGTTCCATTACATCTTGTTTTCTTGGGTAGCATCTCTGTGTTACTCCACCCTCTTCCCCCATGCATCTCTGTGTTACTCCACCCTCTTCCCCCATTTTCTATGCTTGGATTTCCCACCTGTTTATAAGCTGGTTTGTCATATGCCAAAACAGTTCCTTTTTTTAATCCAGTGGTAATTCACAGCATACACAAAAGACATCCCATATCACTTCCCCTTTTCTGTCTAGTCAAAAAGGAAGGTTTCAACTTTAACATACCAAAATTACATATAACAAAACAGCTATCAAGCAAGAATTGTTACAGTTTCTAGTCTATTTGTATTTAGCAAAATTAAATAGTCTATCACCTACCTTATCTTTGAGTCCAATGTTTCATATTTAATTTACCTTTTATTATAACTCAGGAAAACTATAATTATGACTATCTAATCTTCAGCTACATCAAAGACCACAGAAGGATATAATATTACCCAAGTAAACATACAGTACAAGCTCTTGCTCAGTGGCTAACTTTTGCCACAAAGAAAGTAAATTCCATGTGGAGTTTCTTTGATGCCTATCATCCATCCTTTTGAAGTAGATTGATGCTTCTAGGATCAGACAAATCTCACTGTCCAGAGAAGTCCAAGCTCTTTCAATATTTTAAATGCCATATTCTATAGGTCTTTTGAAGTGTTTGAAGATTGCCTATCTAATTGAAATGTATCTTTGTATATCTAAAAACCTAACTAACATGACTCTAAATTTGATTATCATTTGTGATTGACTATTAATCTGTATTTCCTAATTACACATTAAAATTTTAAATTAGTCACATACACATAATACCTTAAACAAGAGTAGAAATATGCATCCAGTATAACAAAATTGAGCTTAAATTTGTAACAATAAACCAAAATCCAAACCAATGTAAAGTATTTTGGGAAAGAGATTAACTATGATCATTAACCATTTAAAATGGAAACAAACATATATACACAGTATTTTGGAAATTTGGATGTAGCTTTCCATACTGCTTTCTGTTATTTGGGGGCACTGGCACTCTTATGGGGACCCTGACACTGGATCATCT
>PVIH01007327.1:47650-101734 GCA_004025045.1 Sigmodon hispidus
TTTTTTTTTTTTTTTTTTTTTTTTTTTTTTTTTTTTTTTTTTTTTTTTTTTTTTTTTTTTTTTTTTTTTTTTTTTTTTTTTTTTTTAAAAACTTTATTTATTTATTTGCCTTGGTGTTTGCCTGGAACTGGAACTACAGACAGTTGTTAGCTGCCATGTGGGTGCTGGGAATCGAACCCGGGTCCTCTGGAAGAGCAGATGGCGCTCTTAACCGCTGAGCCATCTCTCCAGCCCCAGACCTTATTTTCTTTAACCAAGAATAAATCTACAGCCTCTCATTTTCTGTGAAAAGAAAAAGAAAACCTCTTCTCCAGAGTAACACATCTTTTGACATTGATTTTGAAGTCAAGGCATTTATAAAATATATAAGTTGGATTAATCCAGCAGCATTCATAATCTCTTAGCAGCTCTTATTCCTTCCTCAGCAATTCAAAGACAATATGACATACAGTATCCAGACTCTGTGTATTTTCCATCTTTATATGGCTTATTATTTTTACTCTTTTTAATGACTTTATCCTTTTTCTTTTCTCTTCCAAGCCTACATATATTTTGTAACATACTGTAAAGCATTTTGAGGTGGAGTTTTTTGTCTGAATCTGTCTTTACTGTATATCTCTTATCTTTTTCTGACCACACCTTTAATCTGCTAAAGAGTGGCTAAGATTTGGCTAAGGCAACTGACTGACTCCTCCCAGCTCCTTAGTCTAGCTTCATAGAGCTGTGAAGAACTGGTGATCAGCTCTCCTAGGATCTGATCGTATCTCGATGAGCTGTTGATCAGCAGAGAAAAGGGATTTCACTTCTCCATTTCACCTTGGGCACAGGAAATGGGTCATTTTGTTGAGGGCCCTGGAATGTACCTCAGACTCCACCATGTGAGCACACCTTGGAGGGTTAGCTCTGAGGGGCTGCTATGCAAGCTGGGTGCTGTTTGAGGAACACTGTAGCGGGAAATCAGGAACTGTACATGTGTGTGAGTTGCAACAGAACGCAAAAGCTGAGAGGGGCGTGGTCACTGAAAACAGAATTCAGACAACACCTAGAGAGAGACAAGACACAGGCGCAGGCGTTCTCTCGTGCAGAGCTCTCGCAAAGGGGCGGGGCTCCAGGCCGGCGGCGAGAGAGTTCGGCAGCGTGGCACATTACAACTTTATCCTTTAGCTTTCTCTTAAAACCTTCTCTGTTTTGTAAGTGATTATCACAAAATAAACCTCACTTAAAACATATCTCACGGCCGGTTTTTAACCGCGGTAATTGGCGCCCAACGTGGGGCTAATTCCACAAACCTGCTGGGTTCCATACCTGCAGACAGAGCCAGTCTGAACGGCTTTAGTTCCCATTGGTTCCCATCTGCACACACAAGTCTCCTATACACAGCCAAAAAAAAAAATCTGAGAGCGACAAACCTCCTAAGAGACAAATTGACCCAGTTCTGGTGTCACACGCCCAATAAAATTTGTTAAAACATTTAACAGAGACCTTCCCAACCAAATTGCCACCTCGTTTCGCATACCATTGCTGCTGCTGCTGCTGATCACAACTGCGACACCTGCTGACCACAAGTCCTCATTACATCTAAATAAGACATTTTTTTTTCTTCTAAAATGTCCAACCAAATAAATGTTCACAATTTTACTCACTTTTTCACAATAGTGATAAAAAATTATTTCCAAGATTACACATTTAAAAGTTATCTCCACCCAGGAGTCCTTTTGCTTTTTTGTGTAATAATATACTTCATACCTACCTATTTTAAAAGGTCTCAACATAAAAAATATGAGGCTAAAATGTCTGACAAATAAACATATTAAGACACTCCAAAAACTCATTGTTTCCATAAAAAAAAGTCTACTTTGATCACAAAAAAAATTTAAAACTCATACTGATAAAAATTTTAAAAAATTAAATACAAAATTTAAAAAATAAAAATTTTGGGGGCTGGAGAGATGGCTCAGAGGTTAAGAGCACTGACTGTTCTTCCAGAGGACCTGAGTTCAATTCCCAGCAAAACCACATGGTGGCTCACAACCATCTATGATGAGGTCTGGTGCCCTCTTCTGTAAAACTGTATGCATAATAAATAAATAAATCTTTAAAAAATAAAAAAATAAAAAAATAAAAAAAATAAAAATTTTGTTAAAAAAAATACAAAGCTCATATTAATAAAAATTTTAAAAAAGCTGAGAGGGGTGTGGTCACTGAAAACAAAATTCAGACAATACCTAGAGAGAGACAAGACACAGGCGCAGGTGTTCTCTCGTGCAGAGCTCTCGCGAAGGGGCGGGGCTTCTGGTTCGAGGCGAGGCTTCTGGTTCGAGGCGGTGGAGCTCCGGGCCGGAGGCAAGAGAGTTCGGCAGCGTGGCACATTACAACTTTATCCCTTAACTTTCTCTTAAAACCTCTGTTTTATAAGTGATTCTCACAAAATAAACCTCACTTAAAACATATCTCACGGCGAGTTTTTACCTCTATAGAACACTGTGTAGGTACATCACCACCTTTCTCAGGAAGCCTCCAAGAGAGCAAACTAAACTTTAAACATCTTGGGAAAATGCAAATGCATTGTAAGATAAATTTCAAAAGACCCAAACATCCATTTAAATAATCTGTCTACCAGGAGTGCATCCAGAATTGCCTTGGGGACCTTCAGCCTGACTTCCGTTAGGTCTGATCAGAGGGCTCAAGACAGATCCTCCAAGGACTGATTGCCAAGAGACAGTCAAATGATGCCTGGCCGGTGGAAAGACTTAGAAGTTAGGGAGGGTAAGTCAGTCAGCAGCACTCACTTGGCCACAGAAGCTAGATGGAGACAAAGCCAAGGCATTCTTCCAGCAGAGAGAATGGCACTGCTATCCCAGATACCGGGAGAGAGTCAGCTGACTAACTCTAGGGTTAGATATTTGGAAGCCACAGTAAGTTGGTTAGTAGAACCCACAGAAGTAATGAAAGCCACTTGAGACTGGCCCTGACCCAGGAACACAGCCTGTAATGGTACCACAGACATTCAAGAACTCCACCCAAGCCCAGTGGGAATTCATGACTAAGTGGAGCTTGAGGAACCCACTTTTGTCAATTCTATTTTAATCTTAGAGAAAGGCCACCCAGTTGAGATAGCCTGATGATGCTCCAGAGGCTCCTGGAGCAAGTGCAGCCCTGAGAATAGGATCTGGATCCACTGCTCCCCTGTGACCTGGTCCTTTCCAGTGTGATGCCATGAATGCTTGTCTGCTAGTCTTCCCTCTGTTCACCGGCACTGTGTCACGGGCAAGAGTGCCAAGTGGCATCTCAGGTACTGAGCACAACCTGAGTGACAAATTGTTCCTGGCTAGAGGAAACACTTCCATCTTTTTTACATTGTCTTTTGCAGCTCTGTTTCAAGACAGGGTCCTAACATAAGTAGCCTAGGCTGACCTCACCACCATGTCTGCCTGTTCCCAAAGGATTTAAGAGTCTACTGCTATAACGCGTGACCCCAAACCTAGCAGCTTTAAAACAGTGGATGTTTCTTCCCACACGGCTCTGTGGCTCAGGAACCTTTGTGGCTTACAGAGCTACTGGCTCCACTCAGCTGGGATTCCCAGGCCCAGATCCTCCTTCCTTACAGCCAAAGTCAGATGCTGGGCATGGGGCCTGAGATATAGTCTGAGAGTCCCCAAAATAGCCAGTTTGTGGCTCCTGCCCTCTATTCTGCCAAGGAGACAGTACTCCTGGTCCATTCCTCTCCGGCAAGAGCACAGCACACTTCATCTTACTCCACAGCTTCCAGCCCACAGCCCTCACTGACATCCTGGAAAGGCTTTTTCAGATGACAATGAAGGACCAACGGAAGCCTCACTATGTGATGGTGCCCTGAAGAGCTATGTAGACTAGGAATGAGACAGCTGCCTCTCCCTCCCCAGCACAGGCTGCTACCTATGGCAGAGTGGATGGTACCTGGTTTCAGGCTCTCTGCAGTGGAATGACACATCGATGCATTATTTTGAACATCTCTGGTTCTGAGGTAGGACACAGTTTGAACCTGGAGATGGATGATATAGAACTGAGCCAAAGATGGCTAGTGCTGTGGGCTCCAGCCAGATCATAAGCTTAAATCCTAAAGGTGTTATAGTCTACACAACTCCAGAAGGTTTCCAGTCCCGCCGTCAAATGGTTCTAAATGTATTTCTGCATTTGCATCCTAGCACCATGGTGTCAGAGCAGGCAAGACCTTTACCCAGGTCTTGTCATTAGGTATTGGTGTGGTCTGTGTCACATGGGTCGGTCTAAGAAAGAGGTCACTCCAAGATGAAATTTTAAAGTGTGTGTGGGAGCAGGAAGGTCCAGCCTCTAATGAACCTGAACAGCTGTACAAAGGCATAGTTATTGTTACACAAAGTTGTTTTTCAAGTAAAGTATTTCCTCACACTGAGATCCTATCTAGTCTATATGTCTCTCTGAAGGGGAGCATCACAGGCCCTCATGACTTTAGCCCTTTACCATGTATCCTTTGCAACACACAATCCCAAGAGCCTCAGGGGCGCCAGAAGCATCCTGTGACCAAAGCCATCCAAGGCTGCAACACCCCTTCAGAAAAACAACTCTACAAATCACTGTAAACAGTCACCTTGCCATAAAGATTCTTCAAGGTCAAAGTACTTCTAGGAAACAACTATTCACTCTAATGTTTTTCCCAGATACAATAAAAAACTGATGTCTATCTCAGATACAGCGACTCTGCTATATCTCTGCAACAACCAGGCACCAATAACACTGCTTGTCTCTCTCACACAGGAATTGGAGTCCAGAGGATGTTATTAAGCTACTGTGTTTATAGGATTTCACCCCTTGACACTCTAGTAACTACAGTATTAATTCCTAACTGTGCTGTCTTCCTGACACACTACTGTGAATACATCACAATGAACAGCAACTTAATCTTTATAACGTACATATTACTACCTAAAATGCTGCTGGTCGGGAGTGACTCACACCTGCAACTCCAGGCTGAGACAAAAGGATTGCTTAAGTTCAAGGCCAGCCTGGGCAGCAAAGCGTTTTCCGAGCTCACCTGTATGAGCACATCGCAAAATAATAATTTAAAAATATATTTCCTGATTAACTAACTGCAGTGTCTTTATACTTTGAAAATAATGCCCTTCCCAACCTGAGAGCCCATCCCTTTGGCCAGTGGTGATCCCTAATCAAGCTCTTGCTGCTGGATTTTGTGGGCTGTGTTATGCCCAAAGCTCACCCCCATAGAGACTACTGGAGACAGGGATGTATGTATCAGCAGTGCCAGGGCAAGCTACAGAGCTGGAAATCTGATGACACTAATTATTAAAACAACCAAAGCCGTGCATTTCTAAATGAGCTCATCAGAATAGTTGCCTCACCCAGGTTGACCTCTAGGGCACAGAGTTGGCACACTGCAGCTGCAGACCACAGTCTTCAGCAGCACATGGTGTTTTTATAATGAAGACCATGTGCCAGGCAATAGAACAAGTCTTTATAGATATATTTGCTTTTTTCATGACAAGGAGCCTGTCCAGGAACACGTTCTGTAGACGTATCTAAAATGGTCCAGGCAACAGTCACCAGAATAGAATCAAATTTGAATTTTATAATGTATTTTAGAAATCAGCAAATATTCAGAAATTAAGCATGCTAAAAAAGTATGGATCAAAAATTCATTCCCCAATGAACTAACAAAATTGGTCTAGGGGCTGGAGAGATGGCTCAGAGGTTAAGAGCACTGACTGTTCTTCTAGAGGTCCTGAGTTCAATTCCCAGCACCCACATGGTGGCTCACAACCATCTATGATGACATCTGGTGCCCTCTTCTGTATACTGTATACATAATAAATAAATAAATAAATCTTTTTAAAAAAATTGGTCTGAACTAGAACTTGGAGGTGTGTAAAGTACTTGCTGTGCAAACATGAGTATGTGACTTCAGTCCCCAGAGCCCAGAAGAAAATCTTGGTATGACTACGTGTACTTATAATCCCAGCACAGTAGGACAAGTTGGTCCCTGGACTGACCGGCTAGGCAGCCCAGTGGGAGACCTTGACTGAAGAAACAAGCTGATAGCTTATAAGGAGCAACACTCAAGTGTGATCTCTGTCTCTGTATGCATATGCACATGTCTGTCTGTACACATGCACAAAAGTCATGTAATGACAAGAGGCATGGGCAGGCTGGGAGTGATGCAGTGAGACCTCTATGTCAAAAACAGAAGTTGTGCTTTAAAATAAAGTTAAGACCTTAAATAGTCATAGGAAAGCAGGGGCTAACACAGCCTTAATTTTCAGGTCAAGCAAAAATAACAAAGGTAAACCCAGAGGGAAAAATGAAAGTAATAAGAACAGAAATATGATGAGAGGAAAATAGGAGAGCCAAAGGCTCTTTGGGAAGATGGAGGGCTCTGGGCCTTTCCCTGGACTGACAGGGATAGATAGCACCTTGCCCCTCTCAGAAGTGAAAGAGCAGCAGGATCCACAGACTTTAGAATAGCCAGCCAGCCCCAGGAGGACTGCATACAGTCAGGGCAACAAAGGAAGGGAGACGGAAGTGTTAGAAGTGCTTTATGCCAGAGCCAATGACCTTAGACCAGAGAGCATTCCCTAAGAGGCAGCTTGATCAGCAGTGGGTCATTTGTATCTCATCCAGGCAGTCTGGGATGCAGGGGCTGGGGGATTTCTGTGAGTTTGAGGACAGCTTGGTCTACAGAGTGAGTTCCAAGATAGGCTCCAAAGCTACACAGAGAAACTCTGTCTCAAAACAAACAAACAAAAAACCATTTCTCCTGCAGAAGATGCAGGCTAGATTCCCAGCACCCATGTGGTAGCTCACAACCGTTTGTAACTCCAAACCTTCTTCTGACCTCCAAGGGGGACAGGCACATACAGCACATATATACAGGCAGGCAAAACACTCAATATGTATAAAAATATATTTTAAGAAAAATTGAGTTTAGGGTCAGCAAAATGGCTCAGTGTTTAAAAGTACTTGCTGTGCATGCCTGATGAACCTGAGTTCAATTCTTAGAATCCACATAAAAAGTCAGATGCCATGCTTGTAATCCCAGCATCCCTAAGGCAGGATGGGAGGCTAAGGCAGGATGGGAAGCAAAGACAGGAAAATACTGGAGCAGCAGAAACAAACAAGAGACCCTGCTTCAAACAAAGTCTAGCCAGTCAGTGAGCTCTGGCTTCAGTGAGACCCTGTCTCAAAAGATAAAGAGCAATGAAGGAAAAACATCTAGTATCAACTTGAGCCCCCACACCAACATGTGTGCATGTATTTTTAGTTCTATTGAGATGTAAGAGAAAAGGGGCAGTATTTTATAAAATGTCTACCTGGAAGTTGCTCTTTAAATGACCAGGCTGGCCTGAAACTCAGACATGCACTGTCTCTGAGATTAAAAGTATATGCACCTCCCAGTTCTCTGTAAAAAGATTTCACACAGTTACGTCCCAGAGGAAGTATACCTAAATGATGTACATGCCAATAGGGAGGAGGAAGGGGCAGTGGTATGTCAAGCAAAGAGTTACAAAAAAGTAGAATTTTTGCTGGGTGATGGTGGCACATGCCTTTAATACCAGCATGGGAGGGGGGTGCAAAGGCAGGCAGATTCCTGAGAGTTTGAGGCCAGCCAGGGCTACAGAGTGAAACCTTGTCTTCAAGGGGAGACTGTTGGGAGGGAGATGTGCTCAGTGGCTAGCTAAGACTGCTCTGAGAACTAGAACAAGCTCCTAGTGCCAGTTGCTTGGCACTTCTATGAGTTGTTGTCAGGGAGACATGAGAGGCCCCCAAGATAATACAAGCCCTTGACATCCCTCCTGGCTGTCCAGAAGAACTATATGGTAAACCCTGATGCTGAAGACGCCGCACACTTTGGTTGCAAGGGCTAGAGAAATCAAGTCAAACCTTGCTCTCTGCCAGCTAGCTTTCCCACTACTGGAAAATGTTCTGTGGGCTGGTAAGGGAGAAAAGCACCAAGATCTTACCCAGCTGTTAACTCTAGAAGCCAATACTGTGCACAAGTGCACAGGTCAGTATTGTGCAACATGGCTGCCATGGGAGTCACTCACTACTGTATGGTGGATTTGAGTCTTCTGTCATGGGAGAAAACCCATGCCTGCCTGGTACTGTAAAGCTGCTCAAAAACATGGCTGGGGAAGTCATAGGCCCTAGGGGCTAACTTACTACTGCTGTTGTTTAGTTAGACTGACATAGCATCACACTGCCTTCTAAAGAGCTACACTTGGACCCATAGGCAAATGCTACTGTCAGACTTAATCAGAAGCCTCTCCCTAGGAATGGTGGCAAGCACAGAGACACATGGCTAACCACAGGCTGAAAATAAGTGACAGAGGGCTCAGCTCCCAACAAGACATTTATTAACCCACTGAGGCTCAAAGAACAAGGCAGAAAGAATCTAAGAGCCAGGAGACAGGGAGAAAGGCCGCCAATGCCATCTCCTGGACATGACACAGCCACTGTAATAACCATGAACAGTAAATGACCTGCACTGGCTTGCACAAGACTGGCCATGTTCACAATGTGGCTATGGGTGGGGGAGGGGCTTAAGCTACTGGCTACTCTGATTCTAGAAGGGAAGTTATCATATTCAATTGTATACCCACTAGTGGGCTCACCAAACGCCAGTAGCCAGTGCCACACCCACAGTCACACAGACAGCCCTGGTTAAACTCAGCTGGATCAGAAAACAAGGCATGGAGGTGTGAGAAGGATACATAAAGGGACTGACAGGAGGGTGGCAGATAAGTAATCAGATGAATTATATGTATGTATGGAAGTGTCAAAGAACAATTTTTTTTTATTTATTTATTTATTTATTTATTTATTTGCCTTAGTATTTGCCTGGAACTGGAACTATAGACAGTTGTTAGCTGCCATGTGGGTGCTGGGAATCGAACCCGGGTCCTCTGGAAGAGCAGAGGGTGCTCTTAACCACTGAGCCATCTCTCCAGCCCCCAAAGAACAAATTTAATAAGAGAGGCAGCCTGTTAGGTTTAGCCCATCATTAGACACTGGGAAATGTGGCCTGAATGTCGAACTCAAGGCTAGCAGCTCCACAGGCTGTCCAGCATGTGGGAACCAAACACACCTCAGAATCACTGCCAAGTACAAAATGCAGCAATCACTTCAGATTAAGGTCTCTCGGGTTCGCAGAAAACTACAAATGTGCATCACCCAACAACCCTGCTGGCAGGTACTCACTGCAGGAAGAAGGGTGAGTCCACCAAAGGACTTGCTCCTCAGTGCTCACAGCAGCATAATTCCAACTAGTTGAATTCAGGAAAGGGCCCAAGTACCCAAGATGCCTCCAACTCCAGGCAGTCCACCTGTCTCTCAACATTGAAATGTACAAATGGTTGTTTACCAGACAAATAGCCCGCTTTGCATTCTTCTGCTGCCTCCCCAGCAGAGGATCTGAACCCCACAGATGTCCCCAAGGTCATTCAATGCCTGGGTACCTTGGGAGCAGTCCAGCTCACTCTCCCCGAAACTTGCAAAGGTTCAGCCTGCCACACTCTTCCATCAGGAGGCCCACTAATGGCTTCCTTGGCGCTACGCTCCATGGATGCTCCTCCATCAGTGGGTTACATAGAGCACAGGAGGCCACAGCCAGCCAGCAGGACACAGGACAGCAGACACCACTCAGTACACACCCCAAGGGCAGCTGCAGCAGGTGAGGAAGGCCTTGGTATCTAAAACACATGGAGAGCCAAGCAGCTTGCTTTAGTCAATAGTTTGCTCATGTGTGCCAAAGGGGGCTTCCCATCTTCTCAAAGGCCTACACATGGCAGTTTTTGCCATTTTATGTGATTACATCTCAACCCCACCAGTGCTGTGGGCATCCCAGTATCTGAGCACATACCTGCCACAGCAGGACCTGTACCCTACTGTAACCAGCTCTAACACGAGTGACAGTGCCACTGACAGACACCACGACACCCTGGATTCCACACATAGGTTTGAGGCAGAACTAGCCAGCAGTTGTACATAGGTGTTCACTGTGTATGCAGTGGGATTTTGTATACTGCAGCCTCCGGTGCCCTCCTCAGTATTCTGTGCAAGAAGAAATAACTATGGCGTAAGTCCCACATCTGTGCACACTGCTGGCCCAACCAGGGGGACACTTTTAGGTCCTATAAATTTTAGCTATCAGGGCCCTGGGCTTCCACCTGCAGAACCAGAAGAGGGCCTGTCCTTTAGGCAGCTTCTGTCTTCCAAGCCCAGGACAGCACTTGCTCTCAACCCAGGCAGAAATTCCCAGGTGCAGACACCAAAGGCCTGTGATCTGATGTAGCAGTAACACCCAGAGGCCACAGCTGCCAGGTCAGCACAGGACATTACAGCTCATTTTGAAAAGCTGATGGGGGCCAGGGATGGCTCCGTGGTTAAAAGACCTTTGCTCTTGCCGAGGACTGGATCTCCGTTAGCACATATCAGGTGACTCAAAACTGTCCCTAACTCTTCTGGCCTCGACAGGCAGCTGCACCCGTGTGCTTACACACACAATAAAAATGTATTCTTTTAATTCCCACAGTCAAAGAGCTTGGCTGGTGTGCATAGTGGAAGGAACACTGGCTGGCAGCGGCTCACACTTGTCCAGCTCCCTACGGCTCCCTGGCCGAAGTCTGGATGCTATGGAGGCCACAGTGATCGATCAGACGGGCACCTTGGGCAGGTAACTCTTCTATCCTTGTTGAGAATAACAAACACTTCCAAACAGCTTGAGTTAAAGTCTCCATTTATTTCGTTTTTTACAAAAATCCAACATAAGACCTTTGTGCTCATGGTTTAAAAGGGGCAGACAGATGGACAACTTACATTATCAGGCAGCCCCACCCTCCAGCTCCATGTTCCATTACAAGGCCACCCCAGACAGGAGCATTATAGGTGGTCCACTGGCCTGAAGCACCCGAGGGGACTGTCACTCTGTGGGTGGCCCTTGCCCTCAAGATAAACAGCAACTGAAAAACAAAGGTGTCCTGGCCCTGGAAGCTGAGATTAGGTAGCCAGTGTGAGCAGTGTTAGGAGTCTGCAGTAGCAGATGAACCAGGGTGTAAACACCAGGCAGGCTCCCACCCCTGGGGAGGGAAAATCACTTTCAGGCTGCTCCCCCAGCTCCTCAACCCAAATGACAAGCAGTCTCCAACTGCTCTGTCTCCGTCTCTTGCCCCTGAGAGAGTTCCCTCAGATCCACACTGTCCATACTTGCTGCTGGAGTCCTTCAGTTAGTGTTCTCACCAGGTCCAGGGACACTATCCCACAGGATGCTCTGACATCACTATCCCTGAAAGACACTCTGTTGACACCCATGAGTGACCAACAGCTTTCAGTGCCCTACAAAGGGGTTCTACCATAAAAGACTGACTTTCTCATAGGGTGCCGTAGCATCAATTTACAAGTTCTCACATTAAAAGAAACAAGGATAGGAATGGGGCTCATGGCAGAGCAATTGTCTGATGTCCACACACAGCTCTGGCTTCTATCCCCAATACTGGAAAGTTTAAAAAAAAAAAAAGGTATAAAAAAAAAATAGCAGCCACATATTTAGCAAAAGACCACCACACTCTTTGGCTCCCCTGAGGGAAGAGGGTTAGGGCTACAAGGAATAACCAGAGAACAGGAGGGTGGGGAAGGAGTCTGGACCCTTTGCTGAGTTGCCAAGAACTAAATGTCCCAGAAGCCCTTGGTGTCAGGTGTGAGGAAACCCCAGTGGAAGTTGGCAGCAGCCTGGTCCTGCCTGCCGGAGGGACTCCCAGAGGCCAAGCCAGCCCTACAGCAGAAGGGATCTGCAGGGAAGGGAAGTGTGGACAGCAGGCAGGCCAGGACCGCAGCAGCAGCAGCAGCACTCCCCTCAGGGCCCAGCAAGACAGGACAGGCTTAAGGCAGGTGCATGACCAGACAGATCTGAGCTCTGGTCAGCTGCTCCAAACATCAGTTCCAAGTCAACCTGGTAGGTCTAAGGCGACAAATCATAGGCTGAAGCCCTGACACACGCAACGCTTCCACTTTTCTGCTGCCACCACACCCAAAATTAGCTGATTTCACTTTCAGCCCTGGGACCAGAACCCCAACAGGGAGTGAAAAGTGGTACTGTGGGGTGAATGCCTATCAACTTCCAAGACTAGAACTCTCCTAGCAAATCCCAGCCTCCAGATTGTAACATGTCCCAGACCTTGAAAGAGGGGGCTTCCTACAGCCAATATTACCATGGGGGGGTGAGAGGGTGTCTACACTGTCTAAACCCCATGGGTACAGGACAGAGTCCAGACGGAAGTGGGAAGATAAACTCACCTAGGTGTTCACTCCAAGACATGTGCCTTGCCATGACTCTGGAGTCCTCAAAAGGACACAGGCCAGTTCTGCAGCACACAAGCTCCCAGCCGAGGCTGGCCAGCCTGCCAGGTTCCTGTTGTCTCCTCTAGAGACATAAGTACTACAGCAACCTGCCACCACAGGCCTCATCTCTGCCTCACTGCCTCCTCCTTCTCTCTCAAACACAAGAAGGGATTGGGAGCGGAGCAATAAGCCCAACAAGCAGGTGCTGTGTGGCCCCAGCCCTCAAAGCACAGGAGCACGCCTGTCCTGTCCCCTGCAGCCTCCAGTAGGAGGGAAGCCAAGTGAGCATCACTGAGGCAACAGAACGGAGTCAGGGCAGATCAAGAGATCCTGCCTAGGCCAAGTCCACTCTGCTTATTTTTGCAGCTAGTGCTACTGGGAGAGTGGAGCTGCAAATGATGGTCCAGATACCACAGAGTCAGGCCCCTCTCCACTAAATACATAGCCAGGTAGGTCCCTCTCTCGGAGAGATTGGCAGAAAGTTCAGGTGCACCCCCATCCCACTAAATATGTGTGTGTGTGTGTATACGTGTGTACATATATGCACACATATAAATAAGCCTTAAATGGCAGATGTGAAAACTCTCTCTTTAAATAATAATAGTTGTTATTGATTTAAAAACCACGAAGCAGCCGTCCCGGGCTTATAAACTAGCGGCCCTCCATAGAGTCTCCACGGCCCTCAGTGTGTTCACTATCAGTCAGTGCCCTGTGCAGAAGCCCTGAGTCTGCTGACCAAGATTCTGGACCCAGTGTGGCTGACTTCAAGATAAAGACAGCTAGCCTTTTCTTCTGTTCCTGCTGCCTCCCCCAGCGAAGGGTCTGGGCCCCATCTCACAGATGTCCCCAAGGTCCTTCAACGCCTGGGAACCTTGGGAGCCACCCTCACTCTGCTCAATTGTCTCTTCAGAACTGGCAAGGCCCTAAATAAACTTGAAGCACTTGGTCTTGTCGTGGGGCAGGCGGGTCTTGAAGAGCACAGAGTCCACCCTGAACTGCGTGTACAGGAGAGGCATGTAGCCGTACACCTTGACAAAGAAGTTGATGCACTTATGCCGTTCCTGAAAGTGAGAGTCGTCATGGGAGAGGGCCTGAGGGCACCCGGGGCAGCGGAAAGTCCACCTCGATGTCACCTGGAAACAGGAAGGAGAGCAGGGTGAGAATGGAGCGTGACTGTTGACAGAAACCTATGGTGAGGCCAAGCCAATGACATGTCCACAGTGAAGCTGGTGAGCAATGGCCACATGCTCACAGCCCGGCATGTATGTGTCCAAAACACTCACAGAGGATCTTTCCCTATCAGACACAAAGTCTTAGTATGTTCAGTGTTACTGGTCCAAACAAATATACCTGCAATATTTACCTGCGTGGTACAGCAAGATGTTGGTACACAGTTATTTGTTTCAACAATGTTTTTCATAACAAAATACTGGAAAACTAGCCAAAACAAATAATTTTTTTTAAAAAAACACTTTTATTTATTTATTTATTTGCCTTGGTGTTTGCCTGGAACTGGAACTACAGACAGTTGTTAGCTGTCATGTGGGTGCTGGGAATTGAACCCTGGTCCTCTGGAAGAGCAGATGGTGCTCTTAACCGCTGAGCCATCTCTCCAGCCCCCAAAACAAATAATTTTAAAATATTTCATAGCCATTAAAAAGATATTTAAGAAATTATATTTTAAAATATAATAAAAACAACTAGTCTATTATTAAGATTTTTAATACCTAGAAAAATATAAGTAACATGAGGATGTCACAAACCACATGGCCAAGTGTTAACACAGGCAACTGGTGGTGTGAATAGGTATGGGCCATGGACTCATGTATCTGAATGCTTGGCCTATCAAGAGTGGCACTCTTAGTTAGGAGAAACCGTGTCACTGTGGAGGCAGGCTTTGACGTCTCGTCTATGCTCAAGCAATGCCCAATGTTGTACACAGTTCACTTCCTGTTGCCTGTGGATCAAGATGGTCTCCTTCTCTAGCACCATGACTTCCTGCATGCTGCCAAGCTTCTTGCCATGATAGTGAACTAAACCTCTGGAACTGTAAGCCAGCCTTAATTAAATGTTTTCTTTTATAAGAGTTGCCATCTGCTGGGCGGTGGCGGCCCACGCCTTTTATCCCAGCACTCAGGAGGCAGAGGCAGGAAGACCTCGAGTTTGAAGCCAGTATGGTCTATGGAGCTAGTTCTAGGACAGCCAAGGCAAGACAGAAAAACCCTGTCTCAGAAAACAAAACAAAAAAGAGAGTTGTGTGTCTTTACAGCAATAGGCACCTTAACTAGGACAGCTAGAGACCGGCAGCATGAGAACTGGGTGGAGGAGACTGACGAAGATGGTGGACAGTAGTGATGTAGATGTCTTTCTGCACACTGTGGATACCATTAGCTAAGAAAGAGGCTGCTTTGGCCTATGGCAAGGCAGCTTGGAGGCAAGTGGGAAATCCAAGCATAGATAAAGGAAAAACAGGGTGAAGTCAGAGAGACTCGATCCAGCTGCCCAAGAAGCAGGATATAAAAGTACAGACAGGTAAGTCACAAGCTACTCGGCAATACAACAGATTAATAGAAATGGGTTAAGTTGTAAGAGCTAGTTAGTAATGAGCCTGAGCCTACACCAAACAGTTTGTAATTAATATAAATGTTTGTGTGATTATTTGGGACTGCTCATCGGACCCCGGGTCTAGGCCAGGCCAGACACCTCTGACTACACACAGGTTTTCTTCTCTGAGCTCTAATCGGAAGAGGAACAGCAAACTCCTAGTCCCTTCTCCTGTGGAACTGAGCTACTTGTGTGTCCTGCACACCCCAAGATGCTCATGAAGCCTAAACTGGCCTCAAACAGGCTGTGAGTCCGGACATGGGAGAAGGGTAAAGCCCTCTACAGTGTCAAGGCATACACAGGAGCAATCACAGAGGGCCTACAGAGACCACAGGAGCAGTAGGGGATGGGTGGCTCTGATGAATGTGTATGTGCACAAGGAACTTTCCAGAGACACTCAGATACCATGCAGACATTCAACTATGAGCATGAAGAGAAAAATCAGCAAGTGTAAGGCACTGAAATTAGAACCCAAGATGGGAAACAAGAAGACAAAATGATGTAAGCAGATGACTAAGAGACATGGAGAAAAGGTGTAAGGTCATCCAGGGAAGTTCAGAACAGGCGGCCCTGTCCTGAAACAGAAACAGGACAGGCTAACACTCAGGCAGAAGGAGGATTTCCAGTATATGATGCATCAGTGCAAGCTCACACTAACATGTCTATACAAGAGACTGGAGGGAGGTGCCCATTTATATAACTCTTATCCATCTAGTTTAAATGAAATATTTCAAATTAAACATTTTCAGAGTAAGCTGCAATGTTTAGAGGTACACACGCATATACACAGATACACGGCCGGGCCCATCCTCCAGTTATCCACTGCTCCTCCACCAACTCTCACTGAAGCCACAAACCCACACCATATGCATGTAGCCACTGTTTTCACCAAAGCAGTGGCTTCTTTAAATTTTTACTTTAATTATGTACATGTGTGTCTGTCTGTGTGTGGGTATGTGCACATGAGTGCAGTGGTTGCCGAGTCCAGAAGAGGGCGTCAGATTCCCTAGGACTGGAGTCTCAGGAGATTTCAGACATGAAGACTGGAACTGAATTGAGATAAAAAGAAACTGAGACCACGACTTCACAACAGTGACCAGCGGCGCTGATATGCTACAGCTACCCTAAGACAGCTGGGATTCCTTTCGGTAGCAAAGCTGTTAATGCACCTACCCTCAGAAACCACAGCCTGCTTCTGAAGTGAAGGAAAAGCAGGAACAAAGCTGTTCCATCCCTCACACCCATAAGTGCCAGCTCCCTCAGCTATCTAATGGCCTTAGTGCAAGGCCCTGTCTTTAGTGCAAGGCCCTGTCTTAGAGTCCTACCATCAATTATGTAAGGGGCATCCTTGTGCTCTTTACAGAAAGGTCTCTGTGAGGTAGCACTGTCACAAGCTACATTAAAACAAAACCGAAGAATGAAGTACGCATGCACACACCTTCCATAGGCAAGGGGCCTACCTTGATGGGGGGCTTCCGTGTGATATGGGAGACAAGGAAGTTCATAGCAATATCCTCACAGTTGATGTACTCATCCACCATGTCTCGGATGGCCTGGGGCATCACATAAGAATACAAGTAGGCATAATACTGTCAGGGAAGAAAGAACCACAACACTGTTAGACATTCTTTCACCTCCAGCAAAAGTATGCATGGCTCTAGGGGCTGTTGGGGCATGTGTGGGAAGGTGGCCAGGGTAGTCACAGTGTGGACACACTACTGGCATTTAGGCCCTGAGAGCAGGAATGATGAGCATCTTGCTGTGCAGACCTTCACTGTGAGAACATCTCATATATCAGCTTGCATCTTTACAGGCTACAGGAAAGCACCAAACGGAAGGCAGTGCCCTCACAAAACCAGATTAATGGTTTGAGGAGCTGGCAAAGGCATTCTGTGAGGGGCAATAGAAGTGACTTATTCATTCTCAGAATAGGAATTCTTGAACACTAGGGCAGTGCCCACCACCTTCAGAATAGGGGTTCTTCAGAGCCAGGCTGAAAACTTCAAAAGGGAAAGTATACTCCAGAATCACTCAAAAGGAATCTGATACAGGGGCCTGGATGACTCAATGGTTAAAAGTGCTGGCTTTGCAAAGCTAAGAACTAGAATTTGGCTCCCCAGAACCCACATAAAGCCAGATAGGTTTGGTAACCTACCTGTAATTGCAACCAGAAAGGCTGAGACAAAGGACCTCCAGAGCATGCTGGCTACCAAGACCAGACATATCTGTAAGCTCTGGGGCTCACTGAGACCTCGCCTCAATGAATAAGGTAAAAGATGGTCAGACATCAATCAGCCTGCACATACACACATATGCCTGTGCCCACACAGGCAAATATATCCTACATACACAGACACATACCACACGCACACACACACCTGGAAAAAAACATAACAAATTTTAACTCTTAAAAAGTACATGTCCGGGGCTGGAGAGATGGCTCAGCGGTTAAGAGCACCATCTGCTCTTCCAGAGGACCTGGGTTCGATTCCCAGCACCCACATGGCAGCTAACAACTGTCTGTAGTTCCAGTTCCAGGCAAACACCAAGGCAAATAAATAAAGTTAAAAAAAAAAAAAAGTACATATCCTATGAGCCTGTGTGGCATTTTAAATGTCCTCAGAACCATGTACTTAAACGCCAAAGGAACTGGAGCTGTCACTCTGCTTGCTCCAGCTTAGCTTTGATCTTAAGGAGCATCACAAAAGAATAAAGCCAGCGGTGGTGCACACCTTTAGTTCCAGCACCTGCGAGGCAGAGGCTGGCAGATCAGGTCAAGGCCACCCTGGGCTACATAGTGAGTTCTAGGACAGCCAAGGCTATGTAAAGAGACCCTGTCTCAAAAAACAACAAAAGAGGAAGAATAAAAGTAGAATGCCTTATTTATCCCCATTTCTCCAAAACTACTGCATTTCATCAGGTGACCATTAGAGACCTACGGCATTGCATAATCTCCCTCATGAATGATGTCAGAGTTTGGTATCTTTCTATCCCAGCACACTGCAGCTCTGACTGGACACCCATTAAGAACTCAGGAGTCACAAGGAGCCAACGGTTATGGCGCAGATCAGAAGAAATGTAGAAAAAGAAGGGAAAGCAGCAGTAAAGAGGTAACTGTGCAGGCGAGGCATGATGGCCAAAGGCACCTGCACTGTGGGTATTCAGTGAGTCCAAACCCTGTGTGAAAACATTTCTGGGCAGAAGTAACAGAGCCCTGGACAGAAGCCCACAGTGAACTTGTACAGTGGCAATCAGTCAGAGCCAGAAGACTGCCAGGCTCCACCTGAATGAGCCACATCTGGGGTGGCAGTGCTGGAAGCAACCAATATCCAACAGGTCTTTTAGTCTAGTGCCCTTAGCTGTCCATAGTGAGAGGCAATGGCGTGCAGACAGTCCTCAGGGTCCACAGGCAGTCCTGGTCCTGACTCTCAGTTACTGTGTGTATGTTTTGTTTTCTTGTCTTGACACGGGGTCTCACCGTACAACCTAGCCTAGCCTCAAACCTATGATCCCCATACTTAACTACAGATCACTGGGATTCTAGGTGTGGGCTGCCATGCTCGGCATCTCTAAGCACATCACTCAGTTCCTTCAAACACAGGAATAGCTTCCTCTGGCCCAGAAGGGGCACATAAGGAGAAAGGCTGGTGTGAGGTAGCGTTCATTCCCAAGCAAGCTAACCCTTACTAAGCGCAGACCGCTGAACCCAGCATTTTCTTACCTTGTGAAAGAAGGCAGCACCTGTCAGCACCATGGACAGCTCACAGGAGTAGTTGGAGTTGTAGAGCCAGGACTGGTGAGGGATGTCCCACGCATGGTACCGGCCAGGGAAACCCACGATACGATCACGCGCCTCTCTCCACACCCTTGAAAACACACATACTTAAAATGAGTGCTTTCATCTGGCCTGCTGTGACCCTTAGACTTTTGCATTTTTCCTTTTATTTCAGTTTCTTCTTCCTTCTGTTTTTGTTTTTTTTAATCAGACAAGCAAATCAGATAAAAACTACACAGTGTCATTCATCAATAATATCTGTTTATCATCCCACAAGCGTCTCTCCAGTGTCTATACAGAAGGTCACACAGTTGGGGGCTCCAGAAGGTGACAACCTGCTAGAAGCCGGAGACACCAAAAATCCTCTTGCTTTCGTTTCTTCAAAGGCTTATTTTAATGAACATGGCACTTTGGTTGCACGGAACATGCATGTAATTCTCTACCCTGAGTTCCTGTTCTTCCTGCTCCTGAGGGCACACAGTGGAAGCCCTCAGATACCACAGGCAACCACTGTGGTGAAGAGAACCATTTCCTAAACTAGCAGGGTCCAGAGAGACATAAAGTGTAAAGCTGTCCACAGACCATCAAATGGGGCCATCTGCTAAAAGCAAGAAAAATGAGAGAACCGAGCCCAGCTTTGAAAAACCTAAAGAAATGTGTGTGTATGTGTGCGTGCGTGCGTGCGTGCGTGCGTGCGTGCGTGCATTCACGTGTACATGTAGAGGTCAGAGGGCAACTTCGTGGCACTGATTCTCTCTACCTTTATGTGGGGCCCAGGATTAAACTCAGGTTACAAGGCTTATCGGGTAAGCATCTTTTCCGGCTGAGCCATCTTGCTGGCCCACGAGAAACTTTTATACCATCCCCAAATCTCTAGCTAAGTCAAAACCAATAGTCAGTTCCGAGTTTCACTGGCTGAAACTGGAGCCAAGCACTTCAGTCCCAGGAGCTGGCAGCCAGGAAAAGGCCTGAGAGACTGCAGCTGCCTGAGAACTCCTGAGCCACTCCAGGGCATTTCAACCCCTGAAACCGAGTTGGAGAGCCACTGATCCAACAGATAACAGCTCACAACATAGGCATTATGTTTTCCCTTTTATAAACAATGAATTTTTTATTGTGACAAAATACCATCTTCATCTTTTCTAAGGGTACTATCCAGTGGCATTGAAGACACACAAGTGTGTCACCATTACCAACACCCACCTCCAGGACCTGTCAACCCTCCCACACTGGAAATCTAAGTTCCTACGTGTCTTCCTCGGCCTGGCTCACACCATTCCTACTGCCCCTGTGAGTCAGCCTTCTAGCTGCCTCATGTGAGTGGGCCACACCATGGCTCTGCCTCTCTGTTCACACTTCTGACTGTTATAAGTGATTCTGCTTCCAATTCAAAAGCTCTGCACAAAGACAGTGCGACAAAGGCACTGCATGGTACATACCCAACAGGCAACGAACAGCTATAATATAAAGACCTCAAAAATCTAAACAAAAATGGCCAGAGGAAATAAGAAGTACAAGCAGTCAATAAATGCATGTTCAGTACCCTTGGTTATCAGGAAAATGCAATCAAAATTACCTTGAGATTTCCCCCTACCCAAGATGGCCATCACCAGGGAAACAAACAGAAATTCTAGTAAGGAGGTGTGGACACACAGGGCCCTGAAACACACGCAGAAGTCTAACTTGGTCTGAAAATCTGCATGGAGGCCCCTCAGTGAGTTAAAGTACAACTTCTATCAAAAGAATCCAGGGCAGCTTCCTAGAGACACATTTGCTGTGGCATTCCACGGTGGCCTAGGTGCCCATCCATTCCTAAGTGGATCAAGACAGTGTGGCACACAGACACAAGTACAAAGGATGAAATCATGAGGAACACAGATGGTGCTGAAGCTCATCGTGTGATATGAACTAAGCAGGACTGGGGAAAACATGTTCC
Source organism: Sigmodon hispidus (assembly GCA_004025045.1). Lineage (NCBI taxonomy): Eukaryota > Metazoa > Chordata > Mammalia > Rodentia > Cricetidae > Sigmodon > Sigmodon hispidus. The sequence continues at coordinate 68,329 of PVIH01007327.1, forward strand.
TATCGTGTGTAGAAGCAGAAGCTGGAAGGAACGACGGAGACTAAAGGAAGCAAACAGGATAAAGGAGAGGAGGGTGTAAGAAGGATGCGGATGCAAATTACAACCTATGGAGGCACAGAGACGTCACAATGAAGTCCCTAGCTTCCTACAACTGATAGACGCCAATAAAAACCTAAACAGAAGGGGCTGGAGAGATGGCTCAGTGGTTAAGAGCACCGTCTGCTCTTCCAGAAGACCCGGGTTCGATTCCCAGCACCCACATGGCAGCTAACAACTGTCTGTAGTTCCAGTTCCAGGCAAACACCAAGGCAAATAAATAAATAAATAAAGTTTAAAAAAAAAATAAAAACCTAAACAGAGCTCACATGTTCGGTGCACGTGTCTCCCGCTGTGTGTCTCCCTTTCCTGACTGCAGATGTTAGCTGGGATCTGTCCTAGAGACAATGTGCCAGTTCACTTCTTGAAGGCTGAACCCCACATTCTGAATGACTGCTAGGAGATACACTGAGAGGGATTCCCTACTTTCTTACCATCCAGAAAAGGTCAGAGAGCCACCGTTGGCAAAGTGGGCTGACACCTCAGCACCTCTGTGAATTCAAACTCCTCAGAGCTGGGGGACTCCTTATCTCCTCATTCTTGGGAGGGGACCTAGGAGTGACTCAAGTTTCCTTAACACTTCAGTCACATCCACAGCTCCCAGCCGTCAGAGGGCCTTAAGTGTGTCTTGCCATATCAAAAATACAACCGTTTCCTACCATCAGCACCTGCAGTGGCAAAGACCATTGCTGGAGTTCTTCTAGACTTTTCTCTTTTCATAACAGAGAGAGCGACAGCTGCTGGTTACCATGGACAACAGCCCAGTTAGCAGGACTTTCCTTTTTCAATCTCAGCAACAGACTTGCTTCAGTAATCCACCACAGACAGGCAGTGGGGGAGGGGGCAGCAGACCTTCTGTCAGAAGTAGAGATGCTATTTCCATCACCTATGCCTCAGTAGCAAAAGGAAGCCTAAGAGGGTGTGGAATGGAAGACAGAACTCCAAGGCAGTGAACTCCTGTGCTTCTCAAAGTGAACTGCGTTAAACTACTTATTCCCAATTTATACGGACTAAAACTGACAAAATGGTTTTGTAAGTGCTACTAAAAACATAAAGTGAGGGCTGCAGAGATGGCTCAGGGGTTAAGAGCACTGACTGTTCTTCCAGAGGACCCAAGTTTGAGTCCCAGCATCTACATGGCAGCTAACAACTGTCTGTAATTCAAGATCTGACATCCTTACACAGTTATACATGCAGGCAAAACACCAATTCACATAAAATAAAAATAAATATTTAAAAAAAACACAAAGTGGACACAGACAATTAGGATTCATCAAAATGTAAAACTTTGTGCTTCAAAGAATGCTGTAAGGAGGTGTAAAGCTGGCCCACTGAGTGGAAGATTCTCTGCTTGCCCTCTGACATGGAACATATATATATATATATATATACACACTTATATCTAGAGTAAAGAACTCTTGATAACTCAGCAATAAAAAGATGAGTAACCTCAAGTGGCCATTCTTTGTTTCAACTTGATTACATCTGGAGTCAACCAAAATCTAAAATGGAGGGCACACCTGTGAGGGACTTTTGCTTTATTGGAAGGGGAAGGTCCACTTCTGATCTGAATCTGAGCTGGGAGACACACCTTTAATCTGGATCTTCTGAGTTGGGACATGCCTTCTGCCAGAAGCCTATGTAAGAACATGAAGAAGGAAGCTTTGCTATCTGCCTGCTCGTCCTCTCCTGGCTAGCAAGTTCATTCCTTCACTAGCATTAGACTCGCCTCTTTGGAATCCCAATGTATACTATATCGTGACTCAACTACTGAATTCTTAGACCTTCTGTTGATAGGTAGCCATGGCTGGACTAGCTGGACCTCAGCCTGTAAGTAATTCTAATAAATCCCCCTTATAGGATTTATTTATTTATAGAATTTATAGAAATTCATTCCATAAGTTATGAAAGCCATGACAATACACAATCCAAACAAAAATAGGCAAAATATCTGAATCAACATTTTTCCAACAAAGGTATACAAATGGTCAACTAATTCATAAACACTTGAAGACACTCAGCATCGTAGTCATTAAAGAAAACAAACAAAAGCTCGAAGGGGAACTGGGGGTGGGAGTGACTCAATCCATAAAGTCAAAGCTAACTGCTGGCCTCCACATGTGTGTATGCATGCACGCATGCACACATGCACACACACACATATCTATCTTGAACTACACAACTTCACACCCACTTAGGATAGCCATACAATAAAAATTAGTACATATGTACACTGACAAGAATATAGGTAAAGAGGTATGCTCACTAACCACTGGAATGTAAAATGGTACAGCTACTCTGAAAAGCAGTTTATCTGGCCCTCAAAACATCCACATTCTGTCCTAGTCACCCCACAGCTAGCTATGCACCAAAGAGAAATGTTCCTGTCCAGACATCCACATGAACAGGCACAGTATAGCACTGTGCTTCACTGCCAAGTAGTAAAGACCCAAATATCCATTAGTACAATTAAGAAAGACAACACAGGCCTGGTGGTATGCACCTTTAATCCCTGTACTCAAGAGGCAGAGGCAGGTAAATCTCTAAGTTCAAGACCAACCAGATCTACATTGCAAGTTTCAGGCCAACCAGAGTTACATAGGACCCCTACCCTTTTTAATGATTTATTTTACATGCATTGATTAGTGTTTTGCCTGCATGTATGTCTGTGTGAGTGTGTCAGATCCCCTGGAACTGGAGCTAGAGACAGTTGTGAGCTGCCATGTGGGTGCTAGGACTTGAACCTAGGTCCTCTGGAAGAATAGTCAATTAACCATTGAGCCATTTTTCTCCAGCCAGTCCTGAGACTAAGGAAAGAAAATGTGGCACACCCATACAAAAGGAATGAAGGGCTGTTGTATGCTGAGACTGACGGCCCTAGAAACACAAGGTAGAGTGGAGAAGCCCGCCACAGGAGGCTGCTTATGTCCACGATAGGAAAATCCACAGAGATGTGACGTTTAGTGGTTGCCTAGAACCTACCAGGCTGGAAGATGGGCGAGAGTGGCTGACAGACAGTGTTTCTTTTGGTGATAATGTTTTCTGAAATGGACTGGGATGACTGTATAAAAATCTACCCATCTCTATGTCTAGATGTGTGAATGGGATTGTACATAAATTATGTTCAATAAATGTCACCAAAAACTTAATTTCAAGCAAAATGTTCACCCTTGGGTGTTACCACTGAGGCAAGTCCAAAGCAATGCTCCAACTGATCCATTAATTCAGACATTTATAGCTGACATTGTTCTCTGTGACAGAACGGGAATTAAAAATACATTTTCCACAGTGACCCTTGGGTGCCACCGTAAATGCCAACTTCTTGAAAGGGTTCTAAATGCTCAGTGAGGTGTTTGCTTTACTGACCTCACTGTGATGCTTCACACACTGACCTGAGTCCACACATCAGAACCCCCATTTTCTTCATTCTCTTACAGGCAGTGTGCCTCACTAGACCACCTAAGCCCCCAGAGCGCCTGCACAATGAGTAAATCTCTTGCAGCCCAAAACAACAGGAGAGTTAAATGGGCCTGCAAATTCTTCAGCTGTCTGCCCCTGCTTACAGCTTCATTCTCTTGTATCTCAACTCACTTCTATAGGTCACGTATACAAACTACAACTTCCACCATCAGGCCCTAGGGCTGTACTGGCTCACCTTGTTCATTAATTCAGTTAGACACAGCCCTGGGTTGCATATATGACGGCTCTGACTTCATAAGGGGACTCATCCCTGGATGGATGTATAGTGTGGTGGACTCCTAATTGGAAGGGCAAGCTTACTAGGGCATGTCTCTGGGGGGAACACCATCCATTTCTCTGCTTCCTGTCTGCCACACCACAAGAACCTCCCCTCCTCACGTTCTCCTTGCCATGCTGTTGTGTCCATGCGTGGAGCCAAAACCCGAATCAAATCATCTCCCTGTGCTGCTTCTGTCAGACATTTTGTCACAGCAAAAAATAAATTAACTAATTCAAGGAGTGTTAATGAGAAAAACTAAGGTTCTCAGGTAGTCCCCAGCACACAGCATGGATTTAACAAACGTTATCATCACCACCACATTACTGCTTCTTCCTCTTCCTCTTCCTCCTCCTCCTCCCCTTCCTCCTCTTCCTTCTCCTCCCTTTTTCCTGTTGGACCCACTTACATCTTGGGGGCCAATACTCTGGCCTTGTCCCATCCCTCAAAAAAAGTCCTTTGTTCCTTCCACCCACTTCTACAACACAATCCCAATTTCCTCCCTCTATTCTCAGCCAAGGAGCTAGAGTTTAAGGATGACAGACGTGAAGGTCCAGAAGAAGCAAGGAACCCTGGCCCCAGAGCAGCTCTGAAGAGGATAAGCAAGAGTCAGCCACTCAAACCACTGAGACCTGGGACCAGTCCCATCCTATGATGCCCTTACAGCCTTACCTAGTTTCTCCTCTGCTGTTAGCTGACAAGTTCAAATTAGTTTTGGTCACTTGCATACTAAAGTATTTGAAAATCTATTCCTTACCGAAACCCAAACATGATTTCATCATGGCGGAGGTGAGCATCATCATCAATAGACAGTATGGCCTCTGTCTCAATCTCATTCCAGGGTAAGAACCGATTGTTCAAACTGTTCTTCTCGGTACGGACAACCTGAAATGAAAGAGGAAAACACAAGAAATCAATGCTACATCAAAGAATTCTCAAAGTGACATTAGTCCAAATCTCACCAACAACTGGCCTAGTGGTCTGCCACTGGCTTGTGACATCTAGCATGTACCTCTCAATGAAGCTGCCTCCCAGTCAGGACGTATAAGAGTCTCACAACTAACCAAATCACTGTAAATTGACTCTCTCATGAAACAAACACTGGGGATTATTTTATACAGAGAACTATCTAGAAGATTAGACATGGTTCCCAAGAGAGCACAAAGGGACAGCACACAGCTACATCCAGCTCTGAGTTCATAGGTATGTAGACTTTAAAAGGACACTTAGAAATATTTTTGAGCCTATCTCATTTCTGACCTCCAACACCGCAGCCCCCCCCCCACACACACACAATTTTAAAGCCTTTGGGAGATAAACCTTTTGAGGAAAGTGTTTGCAGTTCACTTTGTGAAGCCCACACACAGTGTTGACACCTACTGTCTACAGTGCTCACTATGCATACAAAACCTTTCCCTTTCTTCTCAAGGTATGTACAGGGGATTGATTTGTTTTGATGGTCAGGGAGGCATCTATGCTGAGTCTTCCCAGGAAGTGTACTTTTGGTAGAAGGCTAGAGGACGTTTTCAGCCAAGAGACGTGGCTGAGATCATAGGTATGTAGACTTCTAGACCTGGGACACACTTGATACTTGGTATCAAGAGGAGGCTATCCTCAGTGCAGAGTAGATGGGGATGGAAGTGAGTTGACCATTCTCGCTTTCTGAGTCCTGTAAGGTCCTCTTTGCTTTCTCAGAGTAAAATGATGTTTCCTCACTAGTTGGACTAATAGCTAAGGAACTTGTAGCTCGGACAAAATGTCCCCATAGGTCTGGTTCCCAGTTGGTGGCTGTGTGAGAAGCTTAGAAGGTGTGCTTGGCTACAGGAACTATGTCACTGGCATGTGCTTTAAGAGTTTAGACTTGGGCTGGAGAGATGGCTCAGTGGTTGAGAGCACTGACTGTTCTTCCAGAGGACCTGAGTTCGATTCCCAGCATCCACATGGCAGCTCACAACTGTCTGTAATTCCAAGATCTGACACCCTTACACAGTTATACATGCAGGCGAAACACCAATTCACATAAAATAAAAATAAATAATTTATTTACTTTATTTATTATGTATACAGTGTTTTGTCTGCATGTATAGCCATACACCAGAAGAGGGCATCAGATCTCATTCTAGATGACTGTGAGCCACCATATAATTGCTGGGAATTGAACTCAGGACCTCTAGAAGAGCAGCCAGTGCTCTTGACCTCTGAACCATCCCTCCAGCCCAGTGGCACAGGTCTTTAATCCTAGCACTCAGGAGGCAGTGGCATGTGATTTCTAGGAGTTCGAAGCCAGCTTGGTCTACAAATCGAGTTCCAGGACAGCCAGGGCTACACAGAGAAACCCTGTCTTGAGAAACCACAAAGACTTGGGCCTTTTTAAGTTTATTCTCTGCTTCCTGCTTGTGGGGCAGTATGTGATTGCTCAGCTTCCCACCATGACACTCTCGTCCCTGTGGAACCATAAGCCCAAATACACTTTCATTCTGTAGCTGCCTTGGCCATAGTGTCTTATCACAGACAGAAAATTAACTCTACAGTTTTATAAACAAAGGCAGTTATCAGTGACATCACTGGAACTTGCTCCCGGCTCTGCTGAAGGTGGGCTGTTTACCTGAGGGGCGGGGTATGATATTTCTGTATGAGACACAGCTGCTGTCAGTTCTGGAGAGAACACTGCTGTGCACATCTGCCTGACTTTGGAGATGCTCTTTGGGTTGGGATTAGCTAAAGACCCCGTTCGTCACTTCCCCAGTCCCTTGTCTGCTAAACTGCTGCTATTTTGTGAATATCTTCAAACCAAAACCACCATGGAAAATGTACCATTAACTCCTGTTCATCTCAGAAAATGACGTCAATCACAAATATACATGAACTAACAGATTAGCTGGAGTGCTGTGTAGACACACTGCAGTTCCACAGGCAGCCCAGACCCATCAACACAAAGAAGGATCATTAACTCCACAGGTTAGAGCCTAGCAACAGACTCAGAAATCCATCTTGTCCTGAGCATATTTAGCCAGTTAAGCAAAACCAAACAAAATCCTGATTTGTAGCCAGGCATCTGTAAGCTCAGATTCAGTGGTAACAGAACAAAGAGGCCAGGTTCTGGGTCAGGAAAGAGAATGGCCATTTAACAGGCAGAGATTGTCTAACTGGGTTAAAGAAAGGCAAAGAGACGGCACTACACTCAGAGAAGGGGAGAGAACACACAAGGGCACTGCTCGGTGGCAAAAGACTCCCTAGAAGGCGAGGTCCTGGACTGAATCCTCTGTAACATCAACGGGGACACACACAGAGCCAGAGGGAAGCCACCAACACCTTATAACTCAGCAGCCTTTGTTCCCCAGGGAGCGAAGTGGCCAGAAGTGGCAGGTCCCAAATGCAAGCTTAGTGATGGTAGGATCCCATTCATGTTAAGATGCTCTCAATTGCAGAGATGGTATCAAGTAAGATCATGTGACCACTTGAGAGGACGGAACAGGGTGACCGTTCAAACTGCCCCATCATTCATTTGCTCTCCTAACATCTCCTTGAAGCACTGCGTTCAGCCAGTCCTGCAGAACACAGTCCCTCCTCAGCCCCAGAAGATATACACAGAAACTGGATCCCTCAAGCTTTTCTTTAAGACTATCAGTTCTGTGAATTAATTTCCAGCAGGATTATCTACAGAGCCTGAGACTACTGGAAATGGAACCTCCAAGCCACCAGCCAAAGCTGCATTTCCCAAAAAGCCCCAGAAGATGGCTCTGCATGGGTGCAAAGAAAGCAGTGTGGCTACGGAGCCTATCTGAAAAGCAGAGCAATTCACTCAACCTCTGATAGTGTGAACCCGGTGAACCTCTGTTCAATCACTACAACACCGTGTTGTCTGCAGAACCTGGAGTCAATTACCAGGCACAAAGCCCAACTCTGAGTACAAAAACAAGAAACAAGGATAACTGAAGGGTGAGGATGATCTAGGGCCCAAAAGCACAGACAGGACTCATTTGCAATCGCAGTTCACGGAGGGGCTCCTCGTTCTCTCTTCCTCCACCCCCAACTGTGAAAGAGCAACTTGGCTGTCCTGGAACTCACTATGTAGACCAGGCTGGCCTCAAACTCAGAGACAGTCCCCTGCTTCACTTCCCAAATGCTGGGATTAAAGGAGTGTGACACTACACCAGTTCCCTCCTGTTCCTTAAAAGACCTGAGCAGGGCAGACCACAGAGCTGGGAATCCAACAGCAAGCAAGATCTGGCTGGATTCACAAGCAGGTTGTGCACAAGTTCACTCAAATCCATCCCTGGATGTCTGCCAAGAAGCCCACGGGGGAAGAAAGGAGAAAGTTCTGATTGAGAAGCTGAAGGTAGAGGTTTCCCCTTTTAACCCCAGCAACGGGAGGTCAGAGAGGGAGAAACCTAAATTCAAGACTACATAGGAAGGGCCAGCCTGGGCTACGTGAGACCCTGCCTCAAAACAAAAACAGATGCCTGCTGGCTTCAAAGCCACAGTGCTAAATCACTAGACTGGTGCTCAGCAACTGACCATTATTGGCTTGGGCAATAAAATCCTGACAGAAAGACTCAGTCATTCCTAAAGCCATGTGCACACAGATCAGCACCGGCCTCTAGGAGTTTGAGAAAAGCCCAGAACAAATTTAAAGAAACTTAGCAACATTCCCATTTTTGTTGATGTTTTGTTTCAAATTACAACAGTAAGCTCCACCCTGAATACCAACCCCCCCACCCCCCAACCTCCCCACCCCCCACCCCCCCATCAAAAAAAAACCCTGGCTGTTTCTTCATGTTGTTCCAGGAAGGTGTCTTACAGATCTGTTTACACTTAGGTAATAACAGAGAAGACTAAGTTAGCGCTGTAATCACGAGGCTGGTACTGAGCAGAAAGAATAGCACGTGAGAATGTTCAGCACGTGTCATACAGACATGGCTGAGCGAGTGGGTAAAGGGGAACGGGAACAAGCCGGCCCTGCAGATTCCAGAATATAGAAGAAGACTTGTCAAATTTACAGTAAACACAGTAATACTCCAGAACAATACTGAGACGAATTAGGAGACCCCTTAGAATCCTCTGTTTTGTTTCTACTCAATGTTATGAAGGCCTTGAACTCGGTATGTGGTCCAAGCTGGCCTTTAACTTGGCAAGTCCTCCTACCCCCACCTCAAATGCTTTCCAAAAGGGGAGGGGTCTACTTGACCTACATCAAGTTGGAGCAACTCCTGGTAACATGTGCTTGTTTCACAGAGCACCCTCCCAAGCCAGTTGGTCATCTGTTACCATCCTTCACAGAAGTCCTGACTCCCATCACACCTTTCTTCTCAACACAGTGCACAGCCTAGCCCAGAACCGGCCACCGACTATAATAGGTTGCCGGCTCGGCCCAGCCTGACGGCCTCCAGCCTCTACCAATGTCCATGCACAATGCATTTCTGTAGCCAGCCCCAACTCTACAGAGAAAAGATGGAAAAAACAGCTGCTTCCTCTAACTTCAAGCAAACCACAGAGCTCAGGGATGAAGAGCATGAGGCCTAGGAAGCTGCACCCATCATGTCTCGAACATGTGAGCACCAACATCAAAGAATATGAGGAGGCTAGAGGGGCACTGGCTTGCTCACTCACTCACTGAACAATTGGGAGGAGCCAAAAGGAAGAAAAGCAAGGGGGTGAGAGTTAAGAGTAATAGGAACATGGTTTTCATTCATAACTTTAACTGTGAAGCTAATACCACACAAAAACAGTACATGTTTTAACTTAAGAGACAAGTCTGTTTGAACTTTTAAAGGCAGTGCTGATGAGCCTTGTGAAAGCACTCATAAACCAGCACAGATTAGAGGTTAGCCTCCAGGGAGATGATGCTCACAGACCACACTCAGCACCAGGAAGATGCTGGAACAGTTAGCACGTGGGCTTGGCATGCACCTCTACCCTGGTATCCAGAAGACTGGGGCAGGAGGAAAACAAACTAGGACCAGCCCTAGCAGCAAGCCTCTGCTTTTCAACCATCGACATGCTCAGTCACTGCACCCTAGACTAGCACAGCCTCGCCTAGCGGGAAACACAGTCAAATGTTTAGCCAACTAGACTGAAATGCTCCAACTTGAAATGCTTTCCTTTTAAAATTATCTAGAAAAGACTGCAGCTACTACAGAAGGTGTGTTAGGCCAGCCCATTTGGAGAATTTCTGGCATTTCTAGCTAGGTATCGCATCACAGAGGACTACTATTTCCCACCAGATTAAAGAACGGATTAGTTCTGCCAAGTTCTCTGGCGGATTTCAGTCATGGCTTCCTGGAAGTCGGAAGCCATCCTCCATATAAGGAAATGTGTCTCACAAAACAGCACTCTTTCTTTAAACCAACCCAACAACACCGGTCTCAGTCGCTGCTCTATGGGTGTAAAGACACCATGACCACAGCAACTGCTACAAGAGGAAGTGTTTACTGGGAACTCTCGCTCACAGTTCCATAGGGTTAAGTCCATTATCATCACGGTGGGGAGCATGGTGGCAGGCAGGCAGGCATGGTGCTTGAACAGCAGCAGCTGAGAGCTATGGTCTCAAAGTCTAACCCCAGTGATACACCTCCTCCAAAAAGGCTTCACTCCTAAGTCTTCCCAAACAGTTCATCAACTGGGGACCAAGCATATAAATAAACCTACAGGGACCTTTCTCTTTCTTTCTTTCTTCCTTTTTTTTTTTTAAAAAAAAAAAAAAAACTTTTTATTTATTTATTTATTTGCCTTGGTGTTTGCCTGGAACTGGAACTACAGACAGTTGTTAGCTGCCATGTGGGTGCTGGGAATCGAACCCGGGTCCTCTGGAAGAGCAGACAGTGCTCTTAACCGCTGAGCCATCTCTCCAGCCCCACCTTTCTCTTTTAAACACCACAACCTATAACCAAAGAGCCTAAAGAACCTCGAAAGGATGCAAACTTTAATTGAACTGAACATACACTGTTTTAAATCACACCATGCCACTGCTGCTCTGGAAACACTGCAAAGGTCACTGAGCTGCCAATGCACCAAATCTCAGTACTTGGAGGCAGAGACAGGCGGATCTCTGTTACTCTAGAAAAGAAGGTTCAAAACTTCAACTCTCAAATAGCAAAAACTCCAACACCAGCCTTCCAGAAGCTCCCACAGTACCCTGGAAGAAAACCTATGTCATTTCCCAATCCTTTTAGGGGCAAATGAAATGGAAGCTTCTGGACTCGAACATGCTTAAGCACAGATCCTGTTACTTATCCATCTTGGTGAGAGCAGTCCAGAGACCACACACAGTGCCTACTAGTGCCCCAAGACAGCTTTCTCTTACTACTATCATCAGTATGGAAGATGCCCGAAGGATAACCAAGGGAGCTTTGTGAACCTTCATTGCTCCAGGATCAGCATCAATTTCTATTGTGGAGGCATCAGGGAGACTTAGGTCATGCTAGGCAGTAACAGAACCAGCAAAGCCTGAAAGGCAGCAAATACAAATTTCATGGAAAAAAGGAACCAGTAAAGGTTTATAAATAAATAGATAAATGTGCTATACCAGCATGTAAAAGATCCTGGGCTCAATCTCCAGCATGTGCACACACGCACGCATGCACACAGGCTATGTATATTCACCTCTGCTACTAGTGAGAAAGCAACAGTGATAAAAGCTACGAAAGGCATTAAGAGTGTGGTACTATTCCGTGCAGTAAAACACACTGCCCATTTCTATTACCATGATGGGGACACCAATGTCTGGCCACAAAAGGTCCTCCGAGGGCAGCTTGGGAGAGTTCCACACCACCACTACCTTGTTCAGGTAGGGGAGGCCGTTGAGTCTCTCCAGGGAGTTCATGAGCACTTCCTCCCGCTCATAGGTCAGCATCACAACTGTGAACTGCTCCCTCGGGACATTGCCTCCAAGTGCTGCCTGGAACTCCTTGCCAGAGCCCCCAGCCCCACCACCGATGGGCCGAAATCCAGTCCCTGAGCCTAGGAATTTGGCCTCAGAGGGCAACACAGGGTCAAAGGGTGTGTGGGGGAAAAGATGGAAGGGTCCAGGTGCAGAGTTCCAGCTACGGTGACAGTCTGTGACAGTCAGAGTGAAGTTGCGGAGGTATTTAGGTGAGGCATAGGGTGGTTCTGTCTCTACGGGCCCCAGGTCCAGGTCCCCATTGTCAGCCATGTTGGGGTCAGTTCCTGCTGCTTTTCCTGAACGATGGGGGATCTCAGCTGCTACCTCTTCCCGGATGGGAGCAGCCGGGATCTGGATGCGAGTCCTAATCATGGCCAGCACGGTATTAAAAATAGTGTCAGCAGTAGAGAAGTAGGTCTCCCAAAGAAAGCGGCCTTGCCGCCTCATCGCCAACAGATCACTGTCTGAAAGACTACGTAACAGGAAGTGAACCTCTGTAACGCGTGGCTTGGGCACCACCAGGGCGGCCTCATTCCACTCCAGCATGTCATGGTACGGGAGCTGTACCTGCTCCCCCAGGACAACGGGTACAGCGCCCACTTCCAGGGCTTCAAAGAGCCGTGTTGCACACCCAGCTGAAATGAGCAAGCGTGGGTCCCCAGGTGTAATGATGAGAGCAAAGGTGGAGAGCTTCAGGACCTCTAGACGGTCTTCTCGCTCCCCACAGAGCGCCCACTCGGTTGGCAGACTGGCCTTCGGCTGGTTTTTGCAGGTAAATTCTACCAGCACCTGATCTAGCTTGCTGTCCTGTACAGCCTTTAGGGTGGCAATGATACGATCATCATAGTCCGCTGGAGGGTCACCCTCCATTTCTTCCTCAAAGGAACGGGCCTCCTGAAGGCTAGATCTCAGGGACTCAATCTTCTCACCCTGAAAAGTGAAGAGATATTTACGCTTAACTGGCACCTGCGGTGGGATTTCCATGAAGTTGGGTTCCGACATGGCATGGACAAGGGGTGACACCACCAAGTCAAAGCCAGGCCTGTACTGGGCAGCATAGAAGGTGGACTGGGCCACCATGGCCCGGCCTGTACTGACATTGTACAGTAAATTCTGTGTGTCTGACTTCCGGGACAGGTTGATGATAACATGGTTGTGTCCGTCCGTCCTCCAGTGTGGCAGAGAATACAACTGCTTCTCGAGGTCGACGGGCCGCAGTACAGCAGGCTCCTGCACTTCTCCCACCAACACCACATACAGGCAGGCAATGGCTGCGTTTTCTGTTACATAGACATTGGCTCTCGCGGTAGCCTGAAAGGCCTGCTTGACCAGAGGGTCCAGGTAGCTCCCAAAGGCAAACTGATCACTGTCATAAACATAGACGGGAAAGCCAGAGGTCAGAGGACAGCGAGAATAATCAAAGCAGTTGTGTAGCCGGCAACCGCGGGTGACCTTGGGGGGCGGGAGGCCAGCATCATCTTTCTCGGGGAGCAGTCGGATGGGCAGGGACAGTTTGGGCTGGTTCTGGGCCATCAGCTCCTTGTAGGAGTGCTCTGTCTGGCTGATGACATTCTTGAGCTGTAGCAGGTCCTGCTTGGCATTCTCTATGCTCTTCTTACAGGCTTCGATCTTGAGATTCAGTTTGGCGATTTCACTGTTCAGCTCCTGCCTCTTAGCTTCTAGCTGGAGAAGCTCTTCGCTCACAGACTCACGAATCCGACAAAGATCTAGAACGTGTTTTACCTCGCAGAGCTCGTTGCCAGCCCGAGGGCCAAAGATGCGCTTGCCGGCTTCATCCGCCTCGTCCAGAGTGGTGAGGTAATAGTGAGCGATGAGGGGGAAGAAGACCAGGATGATAAAGAGAGTGAAGCTCAGCCACGTCAGCCGGATGCGGTTGGACCAGCGCAGCATACAGGTCTGACCACCATTCCCCACTCCCCCATTCCGCAACATGGTATAGCCTGTCATGAGTTCTCTGTGGCTTACCCCACTCTGATCACGTTGGATCACTCGCCATAACCATGAGTTTGCTTTGACAAAACTCAACCTCTTTTTCACACACAAGTATCTGCAAGAGTCAGTGTGCTCCCGGCACAAGGCACCAAATAAAATGGGAATTTCATTTTCCTCAGCTGTGACTCAGAAGGTCTCTAACCCCGGTCAGGCAAATCCTAAGTATTGGCCGTTGTCATCAAATAGAAAAAGGTACCACATTGCTGATGGGATGTAAAGGAAGAGATCCATGGTGTTAAAAATCCAGGGGAAAGGCCCTGGGCTTGGAGGGACCGTTTTAACTGCCATAGCTTTTGTTTCTTGGCTTTGTTGGCCAGCCAGTATGCATAGCTTCCATTCAAATTATGCAGTGACTGGTAAAAACAGCTGGCAGTTTGAAATGCCAGCCTCGTTCTCCAATGTCACTACCAACAAACAGGCCTGCAAAAGAAGGAGAATCTTGTCAGTCTTAAAAAGATTATGTTCAAAGCTCCATTACCATCCTGCATGCCAGCCCCCAGTGCAACGGTTACCGTGTGAGACCCAGGCACCTCATAAGATGAAGGAAGCAATGTCTGTGTAACCTTGGTCCTCACCCAACATGAAAGTTGCCTGGTGAACTCCTCAACAAAAACAACTCTGAGAAGCTCAATTTGTTAAATTTAGAGTTGAAAAGAGTAAAGAGGGCTCTTTTGAACTTTACCCAGAAATAGATAAAAGATATTTTCTACTTTGTCTCTATTGACCTTCCATTAGCAGACATCAGGCACTCCTTCTTAAAATAGAGACAGAAACTTGGTCTTTCAGAGAGGACAGTATACTTAGAAACGAGAGGCATCATCCTTCAGCCTTTAGGGATGGCCTGATCTTGTAAAATGGAGATAAGTGCATGCAGATAACAAGGTATCACCCTGCTATGAAAATAAGGAGATGCCTGCGTTCTGACACAGCAACCCCAGGTCCCTCACCAAACTCTACAAGCCCAATATATAGAAATTTCCTACCTACATTCCCTTCACATTCACATATCTCTAGAAGTCAAGCCATAGTACTCTGTGCCAACAAATACTTCGTTTCATTCATTTACTTCTTCACACACAAAAAAACCACATTCGCAGCCAGGGAGGGTGGCACAGCCATTCTAGGCAACACTCAGGCTATGGCAAGAGAATCTTAAGATCAAGGCCAGCCTGCACTACACAGTAAGACCCTGCCTCAAAAAAGAAAACAAAAGTGTATGTGTGGCTACAATGTACTCTTGACAAGCCTAACATATGTCAAAAAGAGTTGCCTAGCATGTGTACTAACCTTGACCTCATCAAACATTACTGAACCAGGAGACGAGAGATAAACAGCTGCAGAGCATCTGTCTATCTTGCCCATCTATGAACTCAGTACCCAGCAGGAGAAGGCAAAGGGGGAAATACAAACCAACTGCAGGCCACTTCTACAAGGCAGTGGACTGTCTCACAGAAGCTCAGCCACTCTCAGCTTCCAACTTGGCGCCAGATGTGCAAGTGTTGACAGTCTGATAAGGTCTTTTCTCTCTTAGGTAAAAACAGAAAGTTGATGGACAATTTTATCCAGGTCTAAGGAGGGCAAGTGATCAGGATACCAGAAAGTGAAGCAAAAATCTATACTTGAAATACTAAATTTGGGTAATTTAAACTTAATAAATGGACGAAACAGTGGTTCAGCAGTTAAGAGCTTAGGCTCTTGAAGAGAATCCACACTTGGTTTCCAGCACCCATGTGGGTTGGCTCAAAACCACCTGCCACTCCAGCTCCCGGGGCTGCAAAACCTCTGGCCTCCACAGCACCCATACTTAGGTGCACAAATCCACATACAAACACATAACTTAAAATAAAAATAAACCTTTAGGGCCAGGTGTGGTAGCACATGCTTTTACTACCAGAATTCACGAGGCAGAGGCAGGCAGATCTCTCACCTTGAAACTAACCTGGTCTACACAGTGAGTTTTAGGACTGACAGGACTAATTATAATGAGACACTGCCTCAGAAAACAAAAATAAAAACTCTTCAAACTCAGATAAATAACATCTAGTCAAAGATCCCACATTAAAACCTGCATTCCTTTGTTTACTTTGAAGACAGGGTCTTACTATGTAGCCCTGGCTGTCCCAGAACTTGCTCTGTAGACCAGGCTGGCCTCAAACTCAGAGATCCACATGCCTCTGTCTCCCAGTAGCATTAAAGATCTGTGCCACTATGCCTGACTCATGACCTGCATTTCTTTCTTCCTTTTTTTTTTTTTTTTTTTTTAAAAAAAAACTTTATTTATTTATATTTATTTGCCTTGGTGTTTGCCTGGAACTGGGAACTGGAAACTGGAACTACAGACAGTTGTTAGCTGCCATGTGGGTGCTGGGAATTGAACCTTGGTCCTCTGGAAGAACAGTCAGTGCTCCCAACCGCTGAGCCATCTCCCTAGCTCCGACCTGCATTTCTAAAGCATT
This sequence comes from Sigmodon hispidus, assembly GCA_004025045.1. Lineage (NCBI taxonomy): Eukaryota > Metazoa > Chordata > Mammalia > Rodentia > Cricetidae > Sigmodon > Sigmodon hispidus. The sequence goes on from PVIH01007327.1 coordinate 84,512, forward strand.
ATTCTTTTATTCAAATGTTCATGCTTCTGCTGTAATGGTGAGTAAAGAGAGAGAGCAGAAGAGAGAAGACAGAATTCAGGCTGGGCAGCCAGTGCTTTCCCTGCTCACCTTAGCTCACCTTACTCGGCAGTGTTCTTTCTCTGGCTTATGTAGCAGCATCATGCTTCGATATACAATTTCTTGAAATAGTTGGCAGCAGAGCTTGCTCTCCTGATTTAAAGAGAAAACAGAAAGAGATTGTTTGAAAAGTGCTCACTTCTGGGGGGGCTGGAGCGATGGCTCAGAGGTTAAGAGCACCAGCTCTTCTTCCAGAGGTCCTGAGTTCAATTCCCAACAACCACATGGTGGCTCACAACCATCTAGACTGAGGTCTGGGCACCCTCTTCTGGTGTGCAGGCAGACATGCAGGCAGAACAGTGTATACATAATAAATACATCTTTTTATTAAAAAAAAAGGAAGAAAAGTGCTGACTTCTAAAGGCACCATTAAGAACTTTAATTAGTCTTTCTGAAAAGGTTTCTCTTGCAGATTCAGTAGTCACAGAGCATACTACCAAGCAGAGTTCTCTGGAGTGAGCAGGTATTACCCACAAACACTAAGACATGGGGAAATTTTCACAGGCAAACTACTTGGGCAGTTCTTGCTTGCTGATGTGCTGGAAAGCGTAAAGCAGAATGCTATAAAATGTGGGCAGTATACACGACTTTCAGAAGTATGTACCGAGCTTTTTGTAGGTGAGATGATGTTTACATCTAGAATGGAGTTCAGGACAAACAAGAGGCAGGTGATGAGCATCTATAGGCATAAATGAACCAGCATCAGCTGTGAACCAGGTGTGCAGACACACTTGTCATCCCACAGAGTAAGCAAAGGCAGGAGAACCTTGGGTTCCATGCATTTGGGCAACAGTACTCCCACTGTGCCCAGCAAACAAGCAGAATTGACAATAGAAATAAACGCTGGAATAGGACCAATGCTGATGCTAAAGAATTTCATCCACTAACTTCTACCTCATCTACCAGTGTGAGCCAAAAGAGCATCAATGGCCAGTAGTGTGGACTCTGCCTCCTAAACATCGACTTACAGTTTTCAGACATCAAAGGAAGAGGAACCCTTGAACTCTCTTCGGTTACTCTCATCTAGAAGTGAATGCCAACACAAAACTTAGGAGGAGTGATTGCCAGTGGTTCTCAAAGCAAGTACACTGTGCATCTTCCTAATCCTCATCCACCACAACCCTAGTGCCTGCCAACATGCCCCATTCCTGCCTGCACTGCCCCCAGACACTACACACTAGTCAGTTTCTCTCCCGCTTAGGAATGCTATGTGGCTTCTCACTGCATTACCCCCACGATCCAATTTAGCCATCCCCATCCCCATCCGAGCCACACTGCCATCTTTTAGTTCACCCACACCAAGTTAAGCACTACCTGACAACCTCATCCTTGCTGTTCTCTCTGAAAAAGTCTGCTTTTCCTGGTTAACTCTCATGCTTCAGGCCCATTTTCTTACCCTCATTTTAAAACTGCCTTCTTAGCCCTTGACACTCTCTGGCATCATCTACTGACTTCCTCCTCCTCCTCCTCCTCCTCCTCCTCCTCCTCCCTCTCCCTCTTTATTTCCCTTTCCCTCTCTTTTCTCTTTCCCACCCCCCCACACTAAACCCTACTCCCTGAGAGCAAGACCTCGTCTGCTCAGGCCTTGCTATGTGACCAGTGTGTCCACTGTGAGTTAATGAATGACTTGTGTCACTGATCACTTCCTCAGTCTCTTTTCTTAATGTCTATGGAAGGACATTTTTAGTATCCTGCCCACATCTTTGACTCATGTTCTTTTTCTGTCTTGGGGACATCCAGTTTTCCTCCTACCTCATACTTAAAAGTATTCTGGAAGGCTCTCCGCATCATCTGTTAATGAATCCATCTGCTTCCCGATGTCAGGCATTACACCTATGCTCACATCTTCCTAGAAGCTACATCCTTGCTGCTCTGGGCCCTGCCTTTCCTGAGGTCATCAGTCACTTCAAGGACTTCATTTTCCAGTTACTTTTAGTTCTGCCTGTACTTCTATATTCCTCCAGTCAGAAACAATGTACTATATTCAGGAAAGACACAGACCTCAGAGCAGCTAGCCCTGGATGGTACCCCACAGTTAGATGCCCATTTTATCATGAGAGACAGTTGTTTCATCAGACAAGCGCCAATGCCTTTGCTCAGAAGAATTACAAAGCTCAGAGACAGCATGTAAGCACTACATTTCTGAATCTGTCACATAAAAGGTTATGGACCAGCTACAAGTCTCAGCTATTATTCAATCTCCAGCTCCTATGTCTTATCTGGTCTCCTGCCAGTCTTGCCATTTTTATTTTGATCATAATCAGGATAATACATTTGCAATAATGGCTTATAATAATTTTTTACACTTTCCCCTTCTTAATAATTATACTGCCTTCACCCTAGTTCTAGTCCACAACAACCACGGCCTACCAACTTCTCCTGTTTATTGCTGAATTCGTTTTTTTTAATTGCACTTAGGGTTCTCTGGCTTGAATGTCCCTGGCTCCTCTCTCAATTCTCCAATCCACTCTCTACTATATCCAGTCCACTGATGACTGTAGCCCAAACACTGATTTCAGAAACAGGATTTCTTGAGGCCCGTGTCACTGTCTCCCTAGCCTGCCATTATGTTTTGTATGTTTGTAAGAATTAAACTATCGGGGCTGGAGAGATGGCTCAGCGGTTAAGAGCACCGTCTGCTCTTCCAGAGGACCCGGGTTCGATTCCCAGCACCCACACGGCAGCTAACAACTGTCTGTAGTTCCAGTTCCAGGCAAATAAATAAATAAATAAAGTTTTTAAAAAAAAAAAAAAAAAAAGAATTAAACTATCAACCTGAATGATGGCAAGTTTCTGCCATGTGAATTGAACTCAGGACCTCTGGAAGAGCAGCCAGTGTTCTTAACCTCTGAGCCATCTCTCCAGCCCTCTGCAGATATTTTAATCAGCAGAATCCAACACAGTCTCCCTCTCACACTAAGAAAAACTGTATTCTGTCTTCTTTAGTGGTTACCCTGACAATGTAAAGCATAATCTTGCCTTAACCAAGCTGAAGGTTTAGTGATATTTCTAACGGTCTTCTCGACTCAGAGCACTGCTTGTGGTGACCTGTATCTCATGTTGGTTGTCGCTCATATCCTCTCCATTTCTTTGCTCATAATATTCTGTTCCTCTTTGTGCCCTTCCTCTGGTTATTGCTTTCTTCCTCACACACAATTATCTTTTTCCACACTTTGGAGAACTCTCTGGATTTATTGTCATTACAAAGTGAGATGTCAGTCCATTTGTACATGTACTTCATAAGCAATTTGGCCCACTGTGTGGTTGGGTTTGGGTTCTGTATGTGGTTTTTCTGTATGGAGTGTAGTGAACATGCATATCCAGAGGACAGACGTACCTTGGGTGTGTTCCTCAAGCTGATCTTATTCCTCCCCACCCCCACCCCTGAGACAGTTTCTCTATGTCCCGGATGTGCTCGACATTGCTCTGTAGACCAGGCTGGCTTTCAACTCACAGAGATCTGCCTGCCTCTGCCTCTCAAGTGCTGGGATATAAGGCATGAGCCACTGCCGCCACCCCACACAGCCCTGATCTCACTTTTAGAGAAGGTTTCTTACCAGACCTGAAGCTTCATTAAGCTATACTGGCTGGCTAGCATGCTCCCAAGGATGCTCAAACCTCTGCCTTCCCTGCACGGAAGCATGCCAGCATGCCACTGCATCTGGCTTTTCCATGAGTGCTGGGGATCAACCACAGGCTCCCCTGCTTGTGTGACGAGCACATTACCAACTGAGTGGCCTCCGTAGCCCACGTTCTGCTGATTACTTGTGGGAGTTGTATTTGGAAAGCAGTTGGTTCTTTGATGAAGACTCTGAACTTTCTCAATCTTAGATCTCCTATTGCTCACTAACCTAGAAATTTATTCTCACTATAGCCTGCCTCCCTCCCGCCCGCCCCTTGAGTTTCTATCTGATACCTGTCAGAGCCTATTCTGTCCTCCAGACCTTCTCATCTCTTTCACAACTTCACTTTGCCCTTTGTGCTGCCTTCCGGCAGTTTCTTCACATCTGTCTAGTTTAGGAATTGGGAAACTATCAGCAAAGGGCCAGACAACTAATATTTTGGTGTGTGTGTGAGTCACATAAAAATCTGCAGCATATTTTAGTCTTTTTAAAAGGGAGTATGGTCTAAGGAAAAGGCTCAGTGCTTAAGAACACTTGTTGTCCTCACAGTGGACCCAGGTTAAGTTCCTAGTCCCACATGGTGGCTAGCAACCACCTGTAACTCCACCTCCAGGGGATCCCATGCCTTCTTTTAACCTCCATGACAGCAGTTTGTGCATGATTATGGTACACACATACACACAGAAGCAAAATACTCATATACATAAAGTAAAACAAAGCTTTAAAAAATTTAAGGCAATCCTTTTAAAATGTTCATTCTTACATTGCAAACTATAAAAAAGAAAGTCACTTGCTGAGCACCACTAGACATACCTTCAATCCCAGCACTCGGGAGTCAGGGACAGGTGGATCTCTGTGAATTCAAGGCCAGCCTGATCTATACTAAGACCCTATCTGGGGGAGGGGCAAGCTAGGAGCCATATACAGATACAGCCCACAGGTCATGGTCTTCAGCTCTATCTAATGAGTCAGCTCTCTCCTCTGCCAACATCACCACTCAGCCCATCCAGACTTTAATTCTGACACTATTTCAGGTCTCCAGAAGCCCCATTCTTTCATTCTACCACAGTACCAACTCCTTGTCTTCCTTGGCTCACCTTATCCTAGCTGCAAATTCTTGCTCATCGGATGGCAGATTGCTTCCTTTGTAATCCTGTACTCAATTTCTCTGTGGGGGTGTGCACCCCTCTAGAACAGTCTGCTGGACGGCAAGTCAGGCCTCATTATGAGTCTCTGGTTTCATGTCAATTTCTCAACCTAGAAGACGCTCCCCACCACACAGCAATGATAAACGTGAACACAAAATCCACACACAGGAAACCACAGCCATGCTTTCTTGGTGGTGATTTCCTCCTCTTGATAACCCACAGCCCAGGCTAAGAGGGGCATCTGTGCAGCTGGGGCAGAGGCTCTGAACCCCTGGATACTCAGCCCTTAGAAGATCTATCCTCTTACACAGTGTCTCAGTCCTACTGTTCACAAACTCAGGGTAACACCTCAGGTGTGGTTGCCCCAGCTTGCTGACCAGATTCTTCCTACCCTTGTCTGCTTTAATTAGAAGCTATTTCTCCCCCCTGACTACATAATACCCATTCTGGAGGGAAACACAAATGCTATTTTGCCAAAGGCAGAGGCTTCCTTTACCCACACACACATGCTTTCAGAACTAGGACACCATATGCTCTCTTTTGCAAACTGATTTCCCCCACTTATATTAGGACCTGTTAAGCCAAACATGGTGGCACGTTCCTCTGCTCCAGAGGTGGAACAGAAGAATCAGGAATTCAAGGTCAGATCTAAAGACATAGCTCAGTGGAGGACCTGAGTTTGCTTCCCATGTCAGTGGCACACAGTGGCCTACATCTCTGGGTTCAGAGGATCTGGTGTCCTTTCTTGCATTCTGAGGGCACTGCATTCACAGGCACACAGACACACACACACACAGACACACACACACGCCATTTAAAAAGAGTTTAAAGTCACCCTTAACTACACAGCCAATTTAAGGTCAGCAAGAGTTTTAAAAAGTGAAAACAAAAACCCGCTCTGCTCTCCTAACTATGACATCCTACCACAAAGGCACTAGTAGTCGAATACCACCCATACAGACATTACTAGTTGAATACCACCAAAACAGAAAGGCTGTGCACCAGGCAAGCCCCTTAGACAGATGCTTCTAGTTTACTATGATCAAGGCCGTCCTTAGTATTTCTGCAGAGAGCCACAGTGTTTTTCCATGTGAAATTGCTGGGTCCTGATTAGAATGTCTTGCCATTTTGTAAATCATTGTTTGCTAGCAAGAGGATAATACATTCTCCAAGGAACAGAATCAAAGCTTCCATTTACAACGCTCACTGGTAAGGGTGTGACAGACAGGTGTAACATTCAGTTATTTCTTTGTTCACCACGTCTCCATTCTACGGTCTGGTCAAAGCCAGAAGCTCAGGTCTAGGCAGAGAAAGTGACCCTGAGCAATCTGTCTTCATACTAATTGATAGTTAAGAGCAGGTGGGAATTCCCTCCCTCTCCTCCCAAAGAATGGCAGAGAAACACTCCCACTAAGGAGAACCACCCCAAGCAGATTAAAGCAGACTCCATATACAAGCCACTGAAGCTCCAGAGGCGCCAGCTGGGGACGCAGCTGGATGTCAACAACACCAGAGACCAGGCACCCTCTTGTCCTCACTGTGGGAGGCTGCCTGCCCTTAGCTTGCTCCTGGTCTGTTTACCAGAGTTCTGACAGCCACACTGCTCGGTCCACATGCCAAGGTGTCCGGTCTGAGACTGCGTTGCACCAGGTCGATCCACTGTTGAGGCTCATGCATGCTCTTCCAATCGCCCCATTCAGTCCTCACGGTTCCTCCTTCAGGACTCAAGTCCCGGGAAGCATGGAGAGAGGGCCAGCCTCAGCCTGTGCTCTCTCAGGTCTCACACCCCAGCAGACAGTCCTCTTTCTGCCACCAGCCCAAACCCTACAGCCACTATCCCTTGTGGCCACTTTAAGTCTTAACAGCTTCCATAAGTTTCTCAAACTACAAGGGACTGCCAAATTCCTAAAATCTCATTGAACTCAATTTAGTATCATATTGTTCAAAACCTAGTTCACCATTTTAACTGATTTTTCTTCAACCAGATTGAAAACTCCATAGAGAGGAGAATTCTTCTCTAGTTTTTAAATCTCCCTTAGAGAGAAGGCGGCTACCACTAAAATACTACTTCACATCTCAGTTGACATTTTCATCCAGACAATCCTGAAATGTACAGCCTGCTCCCTTGTCACCTCCTCCCCTCTGTCACCTCCTCTCAGGTGGCGACCTTCTCCCCTAGCATTCCTTAACATACAGCCAGCTCCTAAATCGGCAGGAATATTATTCTGCTCCACCAAGCTTGCTTTCAAGAGCGTACTGATATAGTTATATCATTATTGTTCTAAACTTCTCTTCCTTTACAAATAAAGCTTTGCGATTCCCCGCCGTAAGTTTGGGATACCTGTTTACTCAGGTCTTCTTTAGTGTCTTTCAACAGTTACATCCAAGAAGGTGAAGAGGGCGGAGACAGAAGGAAGTAGACAAAGTTGTGTCTCAGAGATGGAGAAGCACAGAGGGGAGGAGCGGTTGGTTCCACCTGGGCTGCCAGCTAGGCCCTTCCCAGGTGTTTCCAACTGAAACCCTCCAGGTGCTTAGTATGGCTCTTAATTTAACTGACCAACATTTATTGAACACTCATCATGTGCCAGGTTAAGTCTATTCCATTCCTAATTACATCACCCCAATCTTCCAAAAACCTTACAGGCAGATGCCACTGCACTGTACACAACAGAAGCAAAGCCCACTGTCCACTAACTCACATTCATCTAAGGGAGTGGCCCACATGCCATATGCATACACACAGGAAGATTTCTACATTCCTGACTGTACTACACTATAACTGCAAACAATGATTGAAGCCACACTCTAAATATTTACAGTATTTCTTTACTAAAAGAGAAAATGATGTATCAGTGCATCTTTGTCTGTATGCCCAAAAACCTACCTATCTACCTATCCATGCATACAGTACTATTTTCTTTTTCCCATTTCAGCCAAAATTGGCTCGTCAAATGGGAGAATTCTATGAGATCCCAAGCATGGGTTCTCCACACATCATGGTTACCACCACTGCCAAGAGACCCAACTTGTTTTGAAGAGCCAGGACAGTGAATCAGTATAATTGAAGCCAACTGAGGGACACAACAAAAGTGCACCCAGACTGAAGCAGAAAGCCGGCAGCTAATCTGCACCCAGGAGCGGTTCCTGTACCTCTGCAAGTGCCAGGCACAGTGTACTCCAGACAACACAATCCACACTACTGAGGGAGGGGCGGGCAGTGTTATTTCTGCTTTACAAAATTGTGGAGGTTAGCAAAGTTGCCTCCAGCAAACAAGCTGAGAACCAGACACAAGCCCAGGTCTGTGTGGCCTAGCACCCCGGGCACAGTTTCTCACATGTCTGTTCATTGACAAGAAACATTTTGTTTCAATTCCTTTTAATAAGTGTGTGCTGTTTTGTAATTAAAAGAAAAAACTACACTGGGCATGGCAGTACACTCCTATAATTCTAGCACTCAGGAAATGAGCACAAGGATGATGAGTTTGAGGCTAGCTTGAGCTATATAACAAACAAGGAAGGAGGGGGAGGTGGAAGGGAACTATTTTGTTGCAGTCTTTTAAAGTACATGCTTGATAGTTCAGTAAATAATGTGATAATTACCTATTGGCTGGAAAAAGATTTCTAAGACAAGCCAGAACAAAGTCCCAGATGAATTAAAAAACCATCACAAATGAAGCATAAGAAGCAAAGTCACTTCAGCTCACCACTGGGGTGGGGATCAAAAGGCAAAAACATTATCGGTGGCCAAAAGAAAAAGACAAGAAGTTACTAAAAGGAAAGGTTGAGGAGGAAGTCAAATAGGCATGTTTACATATGTGCCTCCAGGCAAAGAAATATATCTGAAACAAAATACAGTGATGCTTTCTACCAACGAATCAGCTAAGAACTGTTTAATATCTGGCACTTATCAGAATCCAAAGTCACACACCTTTCAGAAATACGGTTTGGCAAATGGAGGCTGTCATGACCTTCTAATCCACTTCCAGAAAGCCAGAATCATGAATAGGAGGGAAATGACCTGCAAGAATGTTCATAAAACATTAAGAAGTGACTCTGGGCCATGCAAACAGTAGCTATGGTAGGTATCTTCATGCTGTGTAAATGGAGATCATTTGTGATGAAAGTCTTAGCTTTTCCTATCTTCGACTTAGAATATATTCCTAGAAAATAAAACTGCTATGTAATAAAGACCAGCACACAAGATATAAATGCCTCAGCATTCTTTCCACAATATATGCAACAAAATATCCAAGAAGTTAAGTATGGCTAAATGTAAACTATGTTGTTATTTATACAGACATCAGGCTGCAAACTTTTCAATAATTTTAAATAAGATGGAAACATGTTACAATGATATATTAGTGGTAACATAACATTCAAAACCATGTATCTGGATGGAAAACACATAGAAACCAAACACCAACTGTGGCTTTTTTATATTACAGCTATACAGGATTTTTTTCATTCTTCCTATTTTTTTCTCTCTATAATACCCAGCATTCAAGGGGCAGAAGCAGGCAGATCTCTGTGAGTTTGAGGCCAGTCTGGTCTACACAGTGAGTTCCAGGACAGTCAAATTACATAGTGAGACTCTGCCTCAAAAAATATTTTTTAAAAAGTGCTTTTTTGAAAATACTACGTGAACTAGACTAGCCCCAAACTTGTGACAATCCTCTTGCCTCTGCCTTTATCTTCTGAATGGTAGAGTGTTACAGACCACTTATGCCTGGCTTTTGCCAAGCATATTTCTGAAAGCTAGAGAAGTGTTGGAAGTGTAACGTCTCCAGGCACATTTTCCTAGTGTATTTTTCTGGAACAGTAAAGCTGTGGTGTGACAGAGACATAAGTGGTCTTCCTAAGGCTTCCATTTCTCAGGAATACAGAACTTTTCCTTTGTGGCCTGTATAATTGGAAGCATTAGTACCCCAGGCCTCACTGAGTGAGACACAGAGCTGAAGCAAAAGCTGCTCACCCGTTTGGAAAGCAGCTGACATTGTTGAGAACAGTTCTGCCCTTGCCTTATTGCTGCCATCTTTCTGATTCACCAGCCCTTCACAGAGAAGAACGCTTCCTTCTCCCCGACTCAGAAGCTCCCGGCACTTTTTGGTTTTTGAGGCAGAGTCTATGTAACCCAGGCTAGCCTCAAACTCCTGATGATGCTGGGATCACAGTCAGGGGCCACCACACCCTGCTCAATCCCTTTTTAACTCCTAAAAGGAAAAGGCTAGAGCAACTGGCCTCAAAGATCCTCAGGATTCTAGAACTTCTCGGACTTATAAGTACCTTGCCCAGGAAATACCCAGATGCTCATACGCTTTTTACTGGAAAGACAAACACCATCATGTTATATGAAAGCAGTGAGACTCCAGACCTCCTTCCCACTTCACTCACTGCCATGGCACCTTCCTTGGAGCACCCCTGCACAACCCCACCTCAATTTTTCATAGAGTCCATTATAAACAAGCTTGGGGCCTTATCAACCGTTTTCTTCATTCAAAGGCACAGTGCTTTTGTATTTTACGACTAAGAAATAAAGGAAGTCACAATGGGAGGAGTCAGTTGAGACTGGGAGAAAACCCAAGATGCAAAAGCTATCAGCTGGATTTCTGCAGAGGAAATCCAATAGAGATAAAGACAGAGCAAGCTTTGATCTCAAAGGCTTGAGAATGATTGCATTTAACTGAGCACAGCCCCGGGCACTGGCAAGGCTGTGACTCCAGCTACTGCTATTAGGCAGCAGGGATATACAACTATGGAGGAAAAGCCCATCACATTGAATTTGGTCTTGCCTTCCCCCTCTCTCTATAACAAAGTGGAGGCTGAAAAGCAAAGAAGGTAGCTGTGTCCTGCGCACTGTGTGCAGAATTCTGTGATCTGTGCTGAGAGCCACACTTGCAGAAGGCCATTAACACAGTCAATGGAGGGCAAAGGACTTACAGGCTGGCAAGGGATTTAAAACCACCAAATAAAAAACAGCTGGTGGAAATTGGCTGTTGAGGACTGCAGAGAGGCCTTAAGAGTCAGACAGACAGGCAAGCGAAGTTGGCCAGTAAAGACAGCAAAATGCAGAGTCGGTCAACCTCTGTGCAATTCGCTATCATCAGACATGGAGCAAAAACCCTACAATATTTTCCTCAAAAGACAAAACGAGTGATTTTTTACCATGAAGCCTCCCTCTTTCTAAGCATTTCTGTGTAAGTTGGGGAAGCCTTATTTGATTCAAACACCAGTGTGCAACCTGTGTCAAGGCAAAGGAAACAAGGTGACTGTCCCTTCCACACATAGATTTCTCTACACAGTCCACAATGGGGACACGGAGGAGACAAATACAGCAGCTGGATCTAAGGACATATCCTTACACCTGGGAGGGCGACATCACTGAAAGGCTGTAGATGTGGAGAGGTCAATAAATGTGCTGACCAGTTTAAGAAACTTACCACTTACTATGTCTAATTCAGTCAGGTCTCCTAGGCTCTCAGTCTCCTCTGATACACCTCTTCACCCCCAAACAGCAATCTGTTAACATTTAGCCTCTAATCTATCAGTGACACCTCTCTCCCAGCCTCTCTCTCTTTGCCTGAAAGTATATATATATGTACCATATACATAACCAATATATGTGGAGGTCAGAAAAGGGCATCAGATCCCCTGAAACTAGAGTTACAGATGCTTGTGAGCCACTATGTGGGTACTGAGAACCAAATCCAGGTCCTCTGCAAAAGCAACAAGTATTCTTAGCTGAGTCATCTCTCCAGGCCCTCAGTGACTTTAAAGAATCAATTCTTACGCTGGTGGCAGCAGATGCAGTGGCGCATGCCTTTGACTCCAGCTCTTGGGAGGCAGAGGCAGGAGGATCTCTCATTTCAAGGCTAGCCTGGTCTACAGAGTTCCAGGACAGCCAGGGCTAAGAATAAATTATTGTTTATTTTTAAAATGATTTTTATTTACTTTTATTGTATGTGCATTGGTATTTTGCCTGAATATGTATCTGTGTGAGGGTTTCGGATCCCCTAGAGCCAGAGTTACAGATAATTATGAGTTGCCATGTGGATAATAAGAATTGAACCTGGGTCCTCTGGAAGAGCAACCAGTGTTCTTAACAGCTAAGCCATGTCTCTCTAACCCCTAAAGAATAAATTCTATGGAAGGAAAAAAACCCACAAAGATGGAAAGGAGCTAATATAACAATTAAAGACACTATTATAATCCACCATCACACTTTATATTTTTTTTAATATTTATTTTCTTATTTTATGTGAATTGGTGTTTTGCCTGCATGTATAACTGTGTAAGGGTGTCAGATCTTAGAATTACAGACAGTTGTTAGCTGCCATGTGGTTGCTGGGAATCGAACTCAGGTCCTCCAGAAGAACAGTCAGTGCTCTTAACCGCTGAGCCATCTCTCCAGCCGCACACTTTATATTTTTAATTTTTTTTTAAACATTTACTATTTATTTGTATGTATATGTATGTGCCCAAGGAGATCAGAGGGGTGAGGCTCCCTGAACTGGAGATCTAGGCAGTTGTGAGCTGCCTGATTCAGGTCCTATACAAGAATAGTATTTGTTCTTAAACACAAATTTCTCCAGTCCCATGGGTTTACATATTTTAGCTGTCTTGTTGCATATGCTGAGGGCATATTCCTAACCTATTCTGTTTTGTATTCCTCCCTCAGGATATGAAATGTTTTTGTTGAAAAAGAAAATATTCAAAAGAAATTGAAAACACTTAAAATGATGGCATGAGAGATGACAGGATAACAGGGTAAAGTGTCCACAAAGCAACTGTCAAGGTGTTAATCATTAACATCATGAGCAATCTCAAAGGTACTGGGCCCAGCCGAACAGAAGAATATATGAAATAGTGAGCTAATGAGGTGATACTTTAGGGCACACACTGGAGTTCACTAAACCACCTGCTCTTCCACACTACTGCAAACACAGCTTTGCTCACTGGCTGATGGATACAAGCAGCATTAATTATTGGATTCATTAGATTCTGCTCTATATTATGTAGGTGCTGTTCTCATTCTTCAATGGACTCCACCGTTCTCCCTTCTATACTCCATCCCTGGGATTTTAATGGGTCATTTGGATGCTCCAAGCAATACTCTGCACTGCACTTAATGACCGAGGTAAAGGAGCTATGATATTAAGAGTATCTCTGACCCTCAGTACTTCAGGGTTTCAGGTTTGTTTATTTTTTGTTTGTTTGTTTGTTTTAAACTTTATTTATTTTATTTATTTGCCTTGGTGTTTGCCTGGAACTGGAACTACAGACAGTTGTTAGCTGCCATGTGGGTGCTGGGAATCAAACCCAGGTCCTCTGGAAGAGCAGACGGCGCTCTTAACCGCTGAGCCATCTCTCCAGCCCCCTGTTTGTTTGTTTTTTAAATCCTATTTCTCTTATACCTACTTACAAGACCCCTGAAAGACTGCAAACATGAAAGGAACATGTGACTGGTTTAGGCAGGTGAGCCAACCTCTCCTTAAATTCTCAATTTCACCTGCCCACGATCTGCTACTTCATGGAGCCTACAACAGGCCAGCTGCCTGTTATACAGATTTTCAAAGGAAACAGATACCAACAGTAAAGAAAAACAAATAAAATACATGTTGGTTTCTTGGTTTGTTTTTTTTGGTTTGGTCCCCCCCCCCAGGTCTCTTGTAGTCCAGGTTGGCTCTTACGAAGATAAGAATGACCTAGAGCTCCTGATGCTCCTGACCAGCTAGCTGGTTTCAGGCATGTGCTACCACAACCTGCCTGAAAAAAAAAAAAAAAAAAAAAAGCTCACCCCAAACTTTCTCAACTAAACTTAGTTCTCCAGCAAAGATTAGAGGGTAACTTTAGAAGTTTTAATTAAAGGTCCTTGATTCTGAGTCCTTGCTTCACTCTAAACTATATACAAAGACAGTCACAGCTTCCCCAAAACTACAGCTGGTGAGATGCTCTTGTATCTAATACCTGATTCTTCCAACAGTACCTTTAGCCCCTCCCCAGAGTCACCACCCAAGCCGGGGCTATAGCTCTAAAGTGAGTGCCTATCACTATCACGTGTGAAACCCCAGGGTTCAGTAGATAAATATCAAACTCACTCACCTGTTGGTGGACAGGAACAGCTTCGCTAACTTCTGTATTGCCTTCTAATAACTTTCCCTTGACCACTAGACTAGAGCTAACAGCGTACGCCAGGCTGGTCTGGAACTCATTCATAGTGAGCCTTTTGCATTCCTTCCCAATATTGGGATTATAGGTGCAAACGATCACACCCTCGCCTAACACCTTCACACTGCACAGCCTCTTCCAGCCAGCACACTTTCTTCTCAAAGTTTCTAACTTATTTTGGACTTTCTGTTCTCTTAGAATCCATTTTTTTCTCTACATGGTCACTGAGTCTTTTCTGCTCACAGGCAAAAGCTCTCAGACCTAGAGATCCCAACATACACCTGGTATTTAATAACGCTTTTTCTTCTAGAAAAGGAGGGGCAAGAGAATGAAGACACACACACCACAAACTTTTTGTTAGTTCTACCCCTTAACCTTTGGCAGCCGTGCCTCTAAACTCATGTCTCAAGAATTCTGAAGATGCAAGGTGTGGGTGCTGAGGCTCCAGCCTGCAATGCCAAGCTGAAGCAACATGCTCACCAAGAACTCTGGACCAGCCTGAGCTACAGTGACACTCTCTCTCAAGCAACCAAACAAAACAAAAACCTACACAATTCTGAAGAGCCACAATTCTAGGTCTCCTCGGGAAAGCAATTAGACTAACTTCAACCCTCAGACTTCCCACAGGCAAGGAGCAGGAAATTCTCACAGGAAGAGAGTATGTTTAACATACCAAATAAGAGTTTAAGAAAGTGGCTTTTCTTTCATCACAAATTATTTAAAAGTCCTCCGCTGGAATAAGTTGTTGAGAAAGCCTAGTTACTTTCACTCAAGGTTATCAATTCCCCAGGGTGAACCACGATCCCAGACTCCACGGAGGTAGAGTCATTGGGCCAGAGGGAAAGACTAACTGTTGAGCGACAGTCAGAAAGCCCGTGGTTGGAACATTGGATGGATGGACGGACAGACGGACAGATGAGGGGGATTAATGGGACCAGAGTTGAAAGGTCAGACTCTCCAAACTGAAAGAACAAGACAAAGTGAAGAGACGCAACGCTAACACCACCTCTTAAATCACATATTGTGTTTCCTCCTCCCCATAAGAGAACCCGAGAAAGGCCTTGCGAGTTGAAGAGCAACGATCCAGGCTGGGAGGAGCTGGCACCCACTGAATGCAATGGGCTGAGAGCCATAAGTATATCAACAGGGACTAAGCAGCTAGCTCACTGTGGGGCTAGGGAAAGCGCCCGGTGCTGCCCGGCTCATCTCCAAGGCTGGGATCTGGGGCAGTCGCCTACGGAGCAGTCACCCCATTAGGGGCGCATGGACCTGCATCCCCCGAGCCCTCCGCTGCGGCACACCCAGGCCCCATGCGGACACAGAGCACAACAGCACCTGGACCTCTGGCAGGAAGTGGCCACCTGGAGAGAAGCGCCCAGTGGGCAGCAGTGCGCAGCTGTGCCCGGGAGAGCCGGCCAGATGTGGGTATGAGCGCAGGGAGGTGGGGGCTGTGCTTCCACACGAGATGCTCCCGAGAGCCGCTAGCGCCCAGCCCCAGCGGAGCGAGGCCCCCGGCGCGGGGCAGGCCTACTCGGCTGCGCCGCCACAACAGCTCCCAGGCACAGCCACTCTTGCTCCCCACCACGGCCAAGCGCTCGAGGCTCCCGGGTGCTTCCTGCCAGCCCTCCCTGCCCTGCCCGGGTCCTCGGGCTCCCACGCCACACCGACTCTTACCAGCTTCCAGTTAGAGACCAGCCACCGCCGTCTCCCGCACAAAACTCCGCTTCCCACAAGCCGCTCTGGCTGCCGGCAGCGCGCCTCCCAGGCCGCGCCGGATCCTCCGCTCCCCCTGCCGGCCGGCGGCCATTTCCGACCGGCGACGGCGGAACTTGCCGAAGCCCAAGGACGGAAATGGCCGAACCTGCGTTTGCCTGGGAGAGAAGAATGCAGAGGTGTTCGTGACTTTCCGGACGCACCCGGAGGTGGAGGCGGAGGAGATGGTGGGCTCTGCCCTCCAGGGTCCTAGACACAGGTTGTCTGTGGGTGATTGTTAGAAGAGCCAGGCATGCGGGCTTTAGGAGGGCCCCCACTAATCCAGGTCATTCTTCAGCCTAAAAATAAATTCATGTCCGGCTGAAAGCAACGACCCACAGTCCTGAAACAAATATTTAGCTACAAATAAAGAGCAGGGCTGATGCTTAGGGAAAAAAAAAACAAAAAACAAAACAAAACAACAACAAAAAAAAACCAGGGCTTTGCAAAAACAACAGGTTAATCTATTGAGAATTGAGGACAAAAAAATAATGTCTTTTAAACACTTTAAAGCCCACCCCTGTAATCTGGGAATTGGCAAGACCCCTCAAATACCCAAAAGAGATGGAGGTAGGACCAATCCTAGAAGTGGTGTGAGTCACCAGAACTAATTTAGAAAATACTTTTAAATCTTTGTTTTTGTTTTGTTTTTTTAATTTTTTCCCATACCCACCACTGCTTCCCCCTCCCCTCCTCCCAGTCCTCCCTCAGCCTCTCTCCATCTCTCCATCCATTCCCCAGGGAGGGCAAGGAGTCCCAAGGTGGGTCAATTCGGTATGGCATATCCAGCTGAGGTAGGACCAAGCCCCTCCCCCAGCATCAAGGCTGAGTACAGGTGCTCAGAGGGTTTAGCTCAGCTGTTATTTCAGTCAGTGAGCTCCCAATAGCTCCAGTCAACCATCTCCATGAGTCTCCTCATGATCCTGATCTCTTTGCTCATACAGTCGAGGCAGGATTTCTCTGTGTAGCCCTGGCTGGCCACAAACTCACAGAGAACCACCTGCCTCTGTTTCCTGAATGCTGAAATTAAAGGTGTGCACCATACTGCCCAGCTTAAAAATCTTTTAAAATTCACAGTTGCAGTATAATCTAAAACCAGATTGCTTCAACATATTTTTAATCCCCTAAAACAAAGCTATTATTACCCCAGGCCTTCCTCAGAGGAACCCAGACACACCCAACCCAGTTGGCTCATATCCATTGCTGTGCTTGGGTGGTCTGTTCCTTTAAGGAGAACTGGGCCCAGAGATGGTTTCACAGCTGCTGACCCTTCCACCTGCCCTTCTTGGGAGGGCTCATGCCCTCTACTGAGAACAGAAAGGCTGAAAAAACAGGATTCCACTCTCACAGTGAACAGTTTGCATTGACCGTTCTTTTTGCAAAACAACTTTTAAAAACTCTAGCAACCTATTTTCTGG